>JAWNNB010001235.1:0-40388 GCA_035043285.1 Drosophila subsilvestris
GCGCATCGTCAGTGTTGCTGCCTCGCGAACACCCGCTGGCTGTCCGGGACTGCTTATTTCGGTACTCTCCCTCCGAGACAGCTTAGTTGCTTCTCTTTGGGATGCCCGCTTATTCACAGTTGACCTACCCACAGGGCAGGCCGTTCGCTATCCGCAACCTGCGACCCGTCCGGTGGCCTCAGCTAGGCCCCCTCTGAGCCACCTCAAAGCCCAATAGGATCATCGGACTTCGTAGTGTTAAGTTTAGAATTAAAATTAAAATATAATCCATGGTTGAATATTTCTAAATAAAATATGTCATTGAAGACAATAAACTAAAGTTAAGTTGGAAAAAGAATGAGTTAAATACATGCATCAATGGCCGGAAAATTTGTGTTTAAAGTTAGCTTTTGAAATTTTTGGGGGTGTACGCAGAGATATGCGAGCGATTGTATGTACATTGTGATATTTCACCTCAATTTTGATTTTTTTGCGGTATTTTTTACGAAATTTTGACTTCATTAAAATCTGTGGAGAGACGGCGAATTTAAAATTGGTTTACCAACTTTTTAAAAATCACATTGTAACGCTTTTCTTTTTTAAATTTTTATTTCTAATTCATATCTCTCTTATTCAACAAATCAAAGTTGTTTCAAAACTTATATCAATTGTCTTTAAACAAAAAGTAAAAACAGTTTCACAAACCCTTTAATTTATAACAAAATTAAATATTTTCCCTAAGTCCGCAAATTTTGGCTGGACATAATAAATATAAATGTTTAAATTATATCGATATTCTACTATTTTTGGTCTTGTTACAAAAAACGAAAATCTGTGGCATCCACAATTTTAAACATACGATACAACTAAAAATGCAGTATTGTAAAGGAATGACCATATCTACCAGATTGCTAAATCTGGTACAGATCGGATCATTATTATGGCCAGAATGAAGAGATTCATTTTCAGTTGCTTCCCCCACCTCCTCTGGCGTTGCTGACGATATTCATTCTCTGTCTCGCTCGCACACACTCTGCCCTGTGCAATGCGCGAGCAACCCCTAGCGGAGGAGATGTAGAATCTAAATGGTAGCTGTAGAATATTTGTTCTAGATGTATTATCTACATTTTACATGTAGATGTAGTTAACAAATGTAGCAAAAAATGTAAAATTTAAAATTTTGAAATTTTTTTTAAATTTAAATTATAAGCTCACAAATTTATATACTGACTGAGTACGGGTATAAAAGTAGAGTCGCGACTAGAAGCGGCTCACGTTCCTTCTCGTTTTATATTAAATTGAGTATCTGGCAGCTAATACCCGGTATATCCGCCATTATTTTGCAGGACTTTCTCCATTCGTCTTGGCATGGAGGATATTAACTTGCGACAAGTTCCAAGTTGAATGTTATACCATGCTCTTTGGACAATATCCCGAAGTTAAATTTTTTTCGACAAAAAGTCTTTCCGACCTCTCTTTTGAGTTTACCCAGAGATTCTCGATGGGATTGAGGTCCGGGGAATGACTTGGCCACTCAAGAACATCCACATTTTGCTCTCGGAACCAATCCTTTACTACTCGAGAGGCATGCTTCAGGTCATTATCCTGCTGGAACTTCCATAAAAGTGGCATATTATCCTCGGCATATGGTAGAATCACCGTCTCCAATAGATCTTTGTATACTAATCTGTCCATTATTTCACCAATATGATGAATCGGACCAACACCATACCATGAAATGCAGCCATATACCATTAGGCTACCATCTTCATGTTTCACAGTTTTACATGTGCACCTGGGATCAAATTCTTTGCCTTTCGGACGACAAAGATGCCTTTTGGCATCATTTCCAAAAAAATGTATCTTGGTTTCGTCACTCCAGAGGATATTCGCCCTTTTTTTCTCACCCTCCGGTCCACACCAGGTTCTACGACCTAGTGCAAATTTCCTCATCTGTAAATTTGACGACCGAAGAAAAAGGACCCTGCGAGCAACCCTACCTGGTAGGTTTGCTATTGCCAATCGTCGCCGAACGGTCCGTGCTGACACAATATTCCCAATTTCGTTGGCAATCGTCCTGGAAGACTTGAATGGGTCGCGCTTAACCAACTAAACCATGCGATCATTGGTCTTAAATGATGATTTTCTAGGTGCTCCCCGAGTTTCACCTATTTTTCCGGTTTTAAGATTACGAAGATTTGAGATCGTTTCAAAACCCTGGCAATGGATTTATAAGTTTTTCCTTCATCTCGGAGTCGTCGAATGAGCCTTCTCTCCTCCGCACTGCAGTGACGCCTACGGCCCATCTAATACAATTTTAATGGTTTTTAAGTCTCCATTTTGTTATATTTTCCTAATACCTTCTGCAACCAAATAATTATCTTAATAAACTACAAATTAAGGTTTTGCTTCATACACCTATTTTATTGACCAGCCGACTTTGCAGTCTAAGCAACACAACAATCCAAAATTCTTCCCAGAAAGCTAAATGATTCCGGGAATTCACCCAATTCGCACCGAAACAGTGTGAGCATATTAAAAAAGTATAGTTTCCTCATAAAAAGTTATGTTTATATCGATTTAAACCGATATCTAAAAAAACTTCACACCTATTATATTGTCCATAAGTGTACATGAAGATATAGCGAATCAAAGTTAAAGTGTTCTAGCATTTGTACAGTTTCCGCAAAAAAAGAAAAGTTTTCGACGCGTATTGTTTTATTTTCAGATATGAACTTTTTAGTGGCATCTATTCTTAACAAAAAAAGGTAGTAGGTAATGCCAAAACAAGCATTGCTAGGTGGGCCAGCAACGGTAAAATGTGATTGGTCATTTTAGCTTCACTGTTTCTCCATAAATTTTAATGAGCAATACCTTAAACGATGCCTTTATTAATGCACCTATACAGGAGTGCCACGGACTGTCAAACCGACCTAATTCCAATTGAGTTGGTTTGCAAATTCACTGCTAAAACACAGTTTAGTCAAAGAAAGTGTTGCAGTTTTGGAAAGTTTATTAAATTTCAGATTTATCTGCATTGGAATAATTTAAGATTTAATTGCCCTCTTACGAAATTTCTAGTCAAATCTCTAGTCGAATTGCCATTCGGTGTCAACGTCCAAAACCAACTCAAAGGTAAATCTGGCCTCCTAGTTTTTCTGTATAAATTTGAATGCTATTATGCATTTAATGGTTTTAAATTAGAGATACAAAATAACTTAAGTTTACATCATTATACCCGTACTCAAAAAGAGTTAAGGGGTATTTTGTATTTGTGGTAAAGTGGATGTGTGTAACGCAGAGAAGGAAACGTTTCCGACCACATAAAGTATATATATTCTTGATCAGCATCAATAGCCGAGTCGATATAGCCATGTATGTCTGTCCGTCTTGATGAGCGCCTAGATTCGGGGTATCGACGGGTATCGATAGCAAACAGCTGTTTCTATCATTTTTTGTTTTTGTAGAAAAATTATGCGGCTTTGGTGTAAACGCCTCGGGTCATTTTTCCGCACCTTCGACAATAATGAGGCAGTGTAAAAAGGCTATTACATTGGGTTGTAAAAAACTTTCCAATTCTGAAAATCTAATTGATGCAGCTATAATTCGAACCAAACACTTTGTTATTTTAGCTTACTGTTAGGGAATTATAAAGCTTTCAGATACAAAAATTATGACTTTTGTGCGGTATTTTTTACGAAATTTTGACTTTAAAACTCAGGAAAAGTCGAAGAATCATATGTTTTTATTTTATTTTAGTAAGGCGTCGCTTAAGCTATTGTTCCTTAAAATCTATGGAGAAACAGTGGAGCTAAAATTCATTAAACAAACCAAAAAAATAAACAAAAATACCCTTTTCACGTTTGCGGGCCAAACTGCCAATTGGGAACAAAGCAAACGTGTTTCTTTGGCATTAAATGTTGTTGACAGTTACTTTTATTCGTTATACCTAATCTAATGTATGGAACACCATCTGTTCAGGTCAAATGAAGGCATTTATTTTATCACAAGTGCAGCACCACACCGCTTTACTGGACGACGTCGAGGTGTCATGCTTTGAAAGAGAAAAGTGGAAAATTAATGGCTGGATCATATGCACCAAACAACATAAAATATATTCGTTTGTTGGATACTTGGAAGTGGACAGTACTATCTATAGGAAGAAGAATGAGCTTTGATACTGGCCGCTTAATGGTACCGCGGACAGTGGAAATGTCGACAACGCGGACCATGCCATCGAGACCTGGATATGTTCGCTCAATTCTTCTTAGGCGCCATTCATTGAGTGGTAGGTTGTCTTCCATTATGACAACCATATCGCCAACCAGAAAGTGGCCCGGACTGAGGGTTAGAAGGTCAGTCGGATCTTCTGATATCTGTTAAGGGGTTGTTTGGAGCAGCAATCGTTAATAGTTCCTACGAAATTGAAATCACATAGTCACATATCATCTCTTATACTGTAAATCGCTCTCTCAGCGCGTACCCGTCCCCCACACATGTATCATTACTGCTTATATTGCATTGCTTCGCCCTGTTTTCGCGGCAGTCAAAATTATTTGTCGAACGCATCGAATCGTAGTTCAAGGCCACGATCTTGTTACAATTAGGAGCTCTCTGGAATTCGAGCTCGAAATTGAAATCGCGCGTTGCATAATAATATTTAACTGTGATCGACTAGCACCCTCAGCGTCAACCGTTTTCTATAGCCGAAAACATGGGTAAGAAAAAGAATAATAGAAAGAGTGGATCGTTTGCTATGAGATTCGGCGCTGCTCTATCTGGGGAATGTTTTTGTGCGAACGCAGCCAGCACCCAAGTCCCTGGCCCTGTATCTCGTATTTCCTTCATGAGGCTGAAGGCAAGAGTTATTTTCGATCGGCTAGAGTCCGTACGCACAGAAATGGATAGTGAAAAGTTGCGCCAAATGGATGAATACGACCTGAGAGGGCTGTTGGAATTATTGACGGAGTTGAAATCAAATTTTGTTGACACACACCAGTTTGGAGGAAGTGGATTTTGAGTCAATGTCCAGTCATAATCCTGCCGAATTCGACTCGTCCATATTGTCGTTGAGGACCATTCTTCAGCGCGAGCTTGTAAGTCGATCGAGTAATAAGCATTGTTCCACATTCAACGCCAACTATAGTGAATCGCAGTCAATCAACGTAATGTCCAATTGATCCCGGTTACCTCATCTGGAGCTGCCCAATTCAGTGGAATTTATACCTAGTGGGCCAATTTCTTCTCAATGTTCACTGCGATTATTGACAAGAAGTCTGAGCTGAGACGAGACCAAAAAGCTGCAGTATCTACGTTCCTGCTTGAGTGGCGCAGCCCTGAATACCATCAGCTCTTTGGAAATAAATTAAGCTAATACTATCGTAGCACTAGACATTCTGAAGCGACGCTTTGACAATAAACGTTTTATTTTGCAGGCACACATCAGAGGGATATTTGCTTTGGAGAAGGCTGAAGCATCTGTGGGCAGGTTGAGGGAACTTACTGATAGAGTACCTCGAATATTCGTTCTATGGAGTCGCTTGCAAGCAAGGAAGAAGTGGCGGATTGTATTCTCGTGCAGACTATTCAGAAGATGGACGAAGCCTCTCAAAAAGATCGGAAGCGAAATGTTCTGGATTTTTGGAAAAAAGATGTCGAACGCTTAAAATGCGGATGAATCCATGCAAGGACAAGATGGTCAGGTTGGCAAGTCAGGACAGAAAGCCGTTTGTAGCATCGAGCGCTCTAGTTTCTTGTGCATTGTGCGAGAGCACTCATCACATGATTGACAATTGTCAACGGTTTACAATTCTATCGCCGAATGATCGTCGCCTGGAAGCCAAGAGTCTCTTGCTATGCCCTTAATTGCCTACCAAAGGGCCATCAATCGAGAGATTGTAGATTGTAGCGGCAGGGACCTGTGCCGCACTTGCCGATCGAAGCACCACACTCTTTTGCATTTCATTCGTCCAACAGAGGCTGTCCAAAATGTGCCTCCAATTGAAGCCTCACAAGCACAACCACGTCGTACAGCCATGGTTGCATTGTCGCCCTCCTTGCCTCAAGCACTTATGGCCCACAGTCCATCTGATGCTGTGACTTCATGATGCATTATCATGAATTTGACACCATTATCTGGACAATTGAGCTTGTGCCCTTTTTATACTTGTACTCAAAGAGTTAGGGATATATTGTATTTGTGGTAAAAGTTGATGTGTGTAACGCAGCGAAGGAAACGTTTCCGTTTCTTGTTCAGCATCAATAGCCGAGTCGATATAGCCATGTCTGTCCGTCGTGATGAGCGCCTAGATCTCAGAGCCTATAAGAGCTAGAGCAACCCAATTTTGTTTCCAGACTCATGTGATATCACACTGTTACAAGTGTATTTCAATATTTCGCCCCGCCCCTAACAAAGGACGAAAATCTGTGGCAGCCACAATTCTAAGGACACCAGAAAGCTTAAAACACAGTATCGTAGAGATTGCCAAATCCAAGTCAGATCGGATAATTATTATAGCCAGAGCACAGAAATTCATTTTCAGTTGCTTCCCCACCTCCTCTCTGTGACTTTCAGACAGGCTCCGGGTTTCACATTCACTTTGCGTTTTACTTTTCAGCAAAGTCATACTTTTCATTTCGAGACGCTCTGAAATCCACTTTTATGAATTCGTTTACTCTTTGTACTGTTAAGCGCGAAATTTACTGCTGTTATACCCACGCGTTAGTGCCAGCTCATACAAAAAGGCCTGTTATGTTTAACAGAGACTTATCGATAGCCAAATCGGGCTGCCTCAGCTGTCGCAGCAATTCACTTTTTTGTTTTTGCCCTGACCAATTTTTCAGATCCAATTTTCAGATTAGCTTAAACAAAAATTATTTATAAAAAGGGCACAAGCTCAATTGCCCAGTTAATAGTGTAGAATTCATAACAATGCATCAATAAGTCATCTATTTTTTTTCCTTTTGCAGTTAAGATTTGTTTAGTTGTATAAAAAGACGTTCACTTTTCATTTCGGCGAGGAATTCGTTGCCGTTTTGAAAACGTAAAAGTCATACATTTCACGTGTGCGGGAGCGCCTGACTTTTCGTTTTGAAAAGTAAATCACATTTTTTTGGTGAAAGTTAAACCAGAGCCTGCCTGTTTATCTGTGCTCTCTGCCAAAAATTGTTAAAAAGGGAAGCTTAATTTTCTAAAACTGTTTATTTTACCACGTAAGTATTGACAGATTGTTGTAGCAGTTCGACCAACACCTTAAGCAATAAATAATGGATTATATTTGAGCCAATAATCGATGAACCACTTGCTAAAACTTTACTCTCGTTGGCGGATATACAGTTGCTTCAGTAGAATTGGCATTCCTCCATAAGATTTCGATAAGATTAAGATGCAGTTGGACATGACAAAACTTCAATATTTCCGGGGGAAACCCAATTCCTAGCCAGCTTTTCCATGCGTTTCAGGTCATTATCCTGTTAAAAGATCCAGGAATATTTCAACTGTAATATGAATGTCATGTATTCTAAAGTATACATACATACACAGTTTTGCTCAATACTCAAACGCCAGGCTAGAAAGTACTAGTTCATATGAGCTGCGCCCCATAGGGCTAAGCCCAGCTTGCACAATGCTATTTTTTCATCATTTTGGGTGGTAATCGGATTTCTGTGAATGCCAAACATCTTATTTTGAGTCTATCTTGCCATATAATACAATAATACTATCATCAGCCAAAAGTATTTTGTCACAGTGACATGGGCCTTCCACATGCGTTTTCCAAAACTGAAGTCATGCACCCATGTACTTCCAGACACCAACGCGGAGCTTTCTGGCACTTCTTGCAATGAAATAATGTGTAATAAACCGTTTACAAACTAGCACCTCACTGGCCGAGCGATATACAATTTTTTTCGTAATTTTTGAGGATATTGAAGTTTTGGTCTTGACTTCGACCATCGCCGAACGTCCTCCAAAAGAGAAGATTTTGTATACAAAATCTTCTTATGGTTAATTGGGGTAAATACAATAGTGAGAGTGCATATAACTTAGTTTTCAATTCCATTAGTCTAACTCTTAGGTCTTCTCTTCTGGACCGAGCAATGATTTCTTCAACGCTAAAAAATCAAAAGTACCGCTATTTCCAAAACATTTTTTCATCAAATTATTCGATATCTAAATTGAGCTTAGGGATGGTGGCCTATTTAAATACATTTTCTTTGTTTTTTCATTTAAAAAAATGTATTTAACATTACTATTTCAGTGAACAGAAAATATCATGGGTAATTGTCTAAAGCCATGAAAAACAAGAAGATGGAATGCAAATGAACCCGGGTTCCTTTTAGTTTTTAATGCTTATATTCCAGGATTTCTGTAAAGGTATCTCTTGTTCAATTTGGAAGAATATAAATATCTCAAATAGAGCTTTGAAAGTAGTGAGGTGCGGCACTACTATTTCATTGAACACAACTGTAAATAAAATGTGCAGACTACCTCAGAGAAAGAAGTATATGTGCATTGATATTACTTTTAAAAAAACTATTAAAAACAAATAGAATGTTTTGGTTTTGTTTTTATTTATCTAGTATAAGTATATATTAACAAAAAAATAACAATGTTTTTTCCATAAACTTTAAGGATAACTAAATATTCAATAAATAACTTTACATTCATATGAAATAAGTATATGTGCATACAAAAAAAAAAATAAAACAGTAACGACGACATACATTTTTTTGATTTTTTTTCTTCTTTTTAATAGTTAATATGCTTTCCTTTTTTATAGAAAATTGGATTTATCCGGGTGGGCATTGAGGTTGCCAAGTTTTTAAGAATTGTAAGGTCAATTCGATCCCATTCCCGGAGCAATGATCTTTTAGGTCATTTACCGTATTAAACTGGCGTCCATTCGTATACATTTTGTTGGATAATATTCCCTAAAGATCTTCTATTGGGTAAAGGTCCGGGCTGATCGCTGGCCATTGCAATAAGGGTATCTTTTAGAGATCTGCGTAGCTCCATTCAAAACAAAATTCAAATAGAATCCATTCGAATTGAATTGAGTTGAGTGAGTGACACACACACAATGAATTGAGTTTATACGAATGGGAGTGTGTGTGTGCCTCACACTTTTCAACATTCGGTTGTATGAGTTAGAATGATTGAGTGCACAAAACGAAATGACAGAAATGGCAGAGACAGAGAAATTCGAATAATAGCCTTTTTACACTGCCGCATCATTGGCGAAGGTGCGGAAAAATTATGCGAGGCGTTTACACCAAAGCCGCATCATTTTTCGCAGCATTTGTCAGCTGTTCGTCCTACAAATGTAAACAAACTCGGTGAGCAAAAAGAAGAGAGCAAAAGCATTTTTATTGAAATTCCCAAAATAATGAGCGATTTATTATTAAATGTGGAAAATGGTGCATTTGGGAGTTTCACTACGAGCACCCAATTGTTTATTGAGCTTGTTCAGGAGGACTTCACAGCAAGTGAAGCTATCGTTGGCTTCACCGAACAAAAATTGCGTGCTGCCGAGTTAAATTTTAAGGTGGCACTTTTTAAGTTTGAATCAGTGCATCCCAAAAGATCAAAAAGATTCTCCAACTTTGCCTTAATTTTATTGGAGAGAAATCATAGAATTACTGTTTAAATTCCTGTCCCATCTCCTCGTAAATGTGGGTGTTCTTGCGCAACCCACGCAAATTCTCAATATTTTCCGCCCACAAGTCTATTAACAAATTTTCTGCCCCCTCTGTCCGCTTCTTTTTCTTTTGTTTTTCAGTGCTCATATTTCATTTTTGAATATAATTTACTAATTCACAGCTGTTTTCTGTCGATACCCCGAATAAATTCAGTATTTTGTAAAAATACTAGACAGAATACGGCAACACTTGCCAATGATGCGCCGCATGATTAAAGATGCGGCCGCATGATTGTCTTCTTTTATACACAGGGCTCTTATGGGCATCATTGTCGCATGTTCCATTTAACGGAAAAATCCAATGATGCGCCTCAGTGTAAACAGGCTATAACTCGAATTTTTGACGTACACTCTTTGCATTCTTTCACTTTCCTTTGAGCTGACCGGACGTACGAAAAAAAAAATGTATGGAGAAACAGACGCCGGTGATTCGATAAGAATTTTTGTACGCCTGTACACAATATGTATTTTTTATACTCGCTACTCGAAGAGTTTATTGATATATTAGATTTGTGGTCGAAGTGGATGTGTGTAACGCAGAGAAGAAAACGTTTCCGACCCTATATTCTTGATCGGTATCAATATCCGTATCACTTAAAACTCATTATTCTCCGACATATACATATGTAGGTTCAAGCCATATCAGTGGATGTTAAGGACAAGCTTCAAAGCGGGATGTATAGTTTAATTAAGAAGAGGGGCAGAAGCCAAGCTTGGGAATTTTTCTCAAAAATTAAAGACGAAAATGGAAAGGAAGTAGATGAGATTGTAGCCTGTAAGGTGTGCTTTGCTACCTTTAAGTTTGCGGGAAGCACATCTAACCTTGTAAAACATAAATGTTACATTAAGAACTCCAGTAAATTTCGCAACGCTTCCCAAATTGATGCAAGTCCCGAAACGAAACAGGAGGGGGTTGCTGTAATAACCGAATGGGTTGTTAAGAACTGCCGTTCATTCAAAATTATTGACGATTCCGGACTCAAAAAGTTTGCATCCTTTCTGATCAAAGTTGGAGCAACCTATGGTGCTAATGTAGACGTTGACAAATTATTACCCCATCCAACAACAATATCACGAAATATTTCTATGATATATGAGAGGCACTTTGGTCCAATAAAAGCAGAAATAGAAAAATATAAATGCTTTGGGTACTCGATCACCAGTGACATATGGACGGATAATTATTTAAAGTAAAACAAAAACTAAAATTTCCTTGCTTCTTTTCCTTCAAAAGCAGGAATAAAAAGGAATCCATTCGAATGAATTCGGAAACAGGTCTCACTGTCATTCATTCAATTCGTGCCTTTTCGTTTCAATGTTGTGTGTATGAGTTTAATGTCAGAGCACTCACTCACTCAAACTCTATTGGCATATCATTCGAATTCATTCAATTCATTTCGAGCATTGTTAATTCGAATGCCTGTTTTTTATTATTCATGCAGATGCTATCTTTCTAGATTTCAGAGTCTTTTGTTTCACGTGCCGTGTGGATTGGCGCGTTGTCTTGCTGGAAGATCCACTCATCCCCGTAAAGGTCTCCAGCAAATTCAATGAGTGTTGTTTCCAACAATTCTACATACATGTCTGCATTTGTTCTGGTTGGTATAAAACAAAGTGGGGACTTCCCAGCATACCCAAATCCAGCCCAAACCATTAATGATCCTCCACCGTGGTTTCGTTTATGGCAGTGCTGCCGTGGTTGCCTTTTATCGCGCCAATACTCTACATACATGTCTGCATTTGTTCTGGTTGGTATAAAACAAAGTGGGGACTTCTCAGCATACCCAAATCCAGCCCAAACCATTAATGATCCTCCACCGTGGTTTCGTTTATCGCGCCAATACTTTTGGCAGGAGCCAGGACCGTCCAAGTTAAATTTTTTTTCGTCCGAAAATATAACTTTAGTAAGCTCCTCTGACCAAAATTTTTACTTCTCAGCAAATTCTAGTCGAACGGTTATCTGGTGCTTCAATAACCTCGGTACAGCGTCGCGGGAAGCATAAGTAACCGTTTCGTTTTCGTTTATTTGATTAATACGTCGTTGGCTTCAGTTGACCTTTGATCTCCATGCAAGACTTGTTGTTTTGAACGGCTAGACGACGAATTTGCCTCTTGCACCGTGTATCGATTTCAGTGGGTTTGCCGCTCCGCTTTATTTTTCCATACATTTACGGATTTTTGAGAAAGTTTGTAATTGGGTTTCTATGGCGATTTAATCTGGCGGCAATATAATAAATGTTCTTGCCAGATTCGGCCAGCCCTTTGATCATACTGCGATCTTCCTCCGACAAATATGTTCCACGTGGCATTCTACCTTAAAATCCAAATTACAAGATCTTTATAATAGATAAGAGTACAAACTTACATACCTACAAAAAATAAACCGTTACCTTTATAGAAAATATTAGCAAATTAAAAAGTGCACATATACTTCTTTCTCTGAGGTGGGAGAATTTAACAAACTGTAAGTATTAAAAGTGGTTTTAATATATGTTTATACAAGTAAAGTGATATTTCAATGTTCATGTACGCCGTTGTAGCAGTCATATTTATAGTAAATTTGTGCATGCATTTTTTGGGGTGACCCTTGCTCGGATTTTTATTGAACTGATTAGGGTGGACAAAAACATTAAACAATTTTTTTTAATGAATTAATGAACCATTTATTATTGCAGAACCACAAAAAATCACCGGGGTACAGATTCCCCGATTATGTCAGGGGTGTCCAAAGAAAATAATCGCATTTACAAGGCACCTGCCACGAAAACATGCCGACACGGACGACGGAAACAACATCCCGACAACAGCAAGGACACCCACGACATGGATTTCATCGTATACGACGAAGGCAATGCAATTATTAAAATTTCTTTATTTTATTTTATTTCATTTCTTTTTCAGTTTTATTTTTTCTTAAATTTTAATTTTATTTTGATTCATTTATTTTTTATTTCAATTTTAATTTTATTTTGTTCTTAAAATTGTATTTAATTTAATATTATTTTTTTAGTTGTTTTATTTTTTCTTACATTGTTTTTTTTTCCATTGCTTATTTGCATTGTTCTTGTATATTATTTTATTATACAAAATATTAAAGGAATAAAATTGAAAATGTATACTTTTTCTATGTATGGGATCATTTAGCGTTATTTTAGAACGCTCTTTAATGCATGCCAAGATAACTAGTACCGAACGGTTCTTAATAGGTTCTTATGGAACGTTCTTTTATGCATGCTGCATACCTTCTCAAGGAACGGTTATAAATTGTAACAGCTATGAAACCCTTTTAGTACGTATTCCAACCTAGCCCTCTCTGTCTCTTTAATGCAAATTCAATCATAAAATGAAATACGTGAAACAAAAACATCAATATCTAATTTAAAATGATTTCGCATTCATGTGTTGGATAGACTAAATTTATAATTAATTTATAGTCCCAATATAGCGCATACAGCGAATGAATCTTTTTCGAGTTATCAAATTATAAAAGCAACAGAGACGGCTTTAATACATATACATACATATATTATGTTTTTCGTAAGACACAAAAATGTAAATTTATTATAATCAAAATACAGCATTTACTTTATTTTATCTAACTTTTTTTTTACTTTTCAGAGACCTTTGCGGTACTTTTCTCCAACAGTAAAATCAGTCATGCCTTTTCCTGCCGTTCCACATGTACCGATTCCAACTCTACCACTTACATTGTCCGGTGATGCAAATATGCTCTTTACTTTCATTCCTGGCTTTTTTTGATTTTTAGTGGTAAAGTGAATCCATTTATTTTTATCAGACTCACGCTCTTCTTCCAAGTCTTTGAAGCGCTGTTGTTTCTTTTGTTTTCTTTTTTTTAAATATTCTTTTTGATTTGGTCTGTGACGTCTGAAAAATAAATTCTTATTAAAAGACAATATTATTTACAGTTTGAGTATTTTTTACTTGTTTGACGGAAAAACTTCGTTACGTGTAGTACGTTCACGCAATTCGCTCACAGTAGTTGTGGAACGATTCTGATAGGCATCAAATATCACACTGGCTTCGCCTTCGCTAGTTATACCCTCTATTGTTGCGTCGTAGTATTGTCGATCTTCCTTCCATTTAGCTTGGCATTTGTCACCAATCTTCCATACTTTAGCAGCAGTGACTAGTTTTTCCGCTTCCAAAAGAGCAGCTTCGATTTCATCGAAATAGTTTGACGACGCTGTTTTAGATGACGAGGGCTCTACATAGGAAGACTTTTGCTGTTCTTCTAAATGTGTTTTAATCAAATCACGTGTTAATGTAATGACCTCATCTAAATCACTTTTTAGTTTTAAAAGTTCTTCATTATTTGGATCTGTTTGCAGCGCCGCTTCTACCTACGAAGTCCAAGAAAAAAAAAATTTATAAATAAATAATATTTATCAGTATAAACCTGGGCTCGGCACGGCCTTATCTTGTTCTTAGGAAAAGGCGCTGCTGCTGCGCTGCCGCTCACGACATTTTGTAAAGAAAAGTTGGCTGCAATTGTTGTTTCAACAGATATTGAGATGTTTACATTTAGGTACCGAAAGTGATGCACCAGCGTAGTTGCACCACTCATTTATACTATTGAACAGTTGGTTAATATTTTATGAAGTCTGATTTTGTATCCTGTGTATTATTGTATAGTTGTATAATTCAATGTTTTTGTGGTTGGCTAATAGTTTGAGTTTTTTGTAGCCTTTTTTTTATACCCGTATTCAAAAAGAGTTAAGGGGTATATTGTATTTGTGGTAAAAGTGGATGTGTGTAACGCAGAGGACAATTTTCCGACCCCATAAAGTATATATATTCTTGATCAGCATCAATAGCCGAGTCGATAGAGCCATGTCTGTCTGTTCGTCTTGTTTGACGCCTCGTTCTCAGAGACTATAAAAGCTAGAGCAACCAAGTTTTGTTTCCAGAGTCATGTAATATCACACTGAATCAAGTTTTTTCAAAATTTTGCCACGCCCCTCTTCGCATTCAGAAAGTACGAATATCTGTGGCATCCACAATTTTGAAGATACTATAAAACTAAAAACGCGGTATCGTAGAAAATTACCATATCTACCAGACCGCTAAATCTAGTACAGATCGGATCAATATTATAGCCAGAATGAAGAAATTAATTTTCAGTTGCTTCCCCCACCTCCTCTGGCGTTGCTGACGCTATTCATTCTCTTTCTCGCTCGCACACACTCTGCCCTGTGCAAAGCGCGAGCGCGTAGAATATAGAATATTTGTTCTAGATGTATTATCTACAATTTAAATGTAGCTGTAGTTAACAGATGTAGCAAAAAAATGTAAAATGTAAAGTAGCGTTTTTTTTCAGATAACTTAAATATCTTACGTCTCGTTGCACAGTGGTCAAGCTTGTATGGAGCGAGCTTATAGTAAAGATATCATTGTGAAATTTTTTCTTAAATCCTATAAAAATATTATAAGTAATAAAACAAACATAAACCGGTCGTTCCTAAGCACTTCCCAAAAAACCACCCCATTGAGTGCGAATATCTTAAATTTAGACACACTAATGCCATACCCTGATTTGAGCGCTTGCAATTTTGTACCACATTTTTCAATAAGGCCTCTATCTATTCCTGTTATTTTAGCGGACAACCCAGCATTTAAAAAAAAATTCTCTGGTAGTATTTCCATTATTCGATTTACAACTTCCACCAGTTCTAGGCTTGTCGGCATTTTTAATCGAAATTCTGTTTGAATTTGACTTTTTCTTTCCTTAACTTGGTCTTTTCTTTCGAGATATCTAACTTGCCAAACTTGTACATCAAGTCTGTATGCTAAATGTACAAACAAAAAATAATAAAAATTAAACTAAAAACATAACATAACAAAACAAAGTGCTCAAAGAAACTACGACGACAATTACAAACAATCAAAACAAAAAGCATGCACAAAAGAGTCGCAAACGATAATCACAGCACAGAAACACAGCAACAACAAAAAGACGCCGTAAAAGGTGACGGACGCTGTGTTATGTTCAAGAAACCAAAGCGTCTGTCAAAAATTTTAGTACCTTCTTAACTAAAAGCCTATGTGAAATTTAAGCTTTCACACGAATTATTACTAAAAAGGCACATCTATTACATTCATTTAATAAAATAAAAAAAACATGTTGAGAACTTATTAATTATCAGAAATAATAGTTATACCTTTGTTTACAAATTTTAATACTTCCATTGTTTAAAAAATCTGTTTTTATACGGTTTTTTTTCGTTTTTTTGCGACCTTCACTTGCAAGTAACTCACGCTGAAAAACGAAATTATTTTCATGCTCTCTCTTTCGACGCTATTCTTGAAGAAGACAGCTGAAGTAAAGCAAAACAAAAAGTACCTTTAAAAAGCTACATAGATCGATTTTGAAATAGTGTTGAAATAATTAAAGCTAAAATTTTGACTTTCGTTTTTTATTTATGGCCTATGGGGCCGACCACTGTGCGTTGTAAAGAACTATTCTATTCTGGAAAGATAATTCAAACAGCTAGAAGTAAAGCCCAAACACTTTGTGGTTTCAGCTTACCATCTAAGAAATATAAAGCATTCAAAATTACCGCTATGTCCATGTTCTTTCATTCAAATATTTAAAAGCTGATAAAAACTTACTGATGGTGACTTTTTTAAATAAATTTGTTATGTTTTTTAATTTTTGTTAAATATTTACACCCTGCACTACTATTTCTATGAACAGCAGATTGGATGGGTATTTCTCTTAAGTCATGTAAAAAATGAAGATGGAATGCAAATGCAAGAGGATTTCTTTACGGTTTTAATGCTTACATATTTAGCTTTCCAAAAAGGTATTACATGTTAAATTTTGAATACTGGAAATGTCTCAAAAACAGTCCTGAAAGTGGTGAGATGCGGAACTACTATTTCAATGACCACTACATGCAAGTTGTTTTGGTTTTTTATTTCTAGCTCTATAAACCAGGGGTCGGCACCCAGACTCACACATTTTTTTGGTGCGTTTGTGTGCGACGACATCAGACATTTCTCTGCCGCTGCAAAAGCCGAGCAATTGTCCATAGGGCACGAATGCTGCGAGCAGAATTACGAAGTTTTGTGCATAGCCCGTAGCTGGCTTCTCCGCCGCTACGTCAGCCGAGCAGAATTACGAAGTCTTTACTCTGTACGTGTGCCGACTGCGCTGCCTAAAATGTTTCCCTATGCACAGTTCATATGACGCTGCCGACCTCTGCTTTAAACGCTTCTTATTTGTTTTGTTTATTATTGACTATTGGTTAAGAATGAAATGTTTGAGACATTACAAATTTCTTTGGTTTGTAAGTACATACGGACGACGCATTAATACCGTTAAGCGGTTTTTCAGCAGGATAACGCTGCAATCCACGTGTCCAAAGCGACAAAGAAGTTCTTTGAGTCCGAATTTCGAATTTAGTCCCGATTCAAACCCAATCGATAATTTTTGGGGAATACTCTCCGGCAAAGTTTATAGCAATGTGTGACATTTGGCAGAGCTACAAAAGAAAATTATGGAAGAATGGGCCAAAATCGACGTGAAACACTAACACTACTAGAAACTTTATTCCTTTGTTCCTTCCACTTTGTAGATCAAATTATTCCTTGCATGAACCGTTTAGGGTCTTATGCTCGGACTATAATTCTCTCTACCTCTCTCTTTCTACTATCCACCACTTATTCCCTTCCTCTTCGTAAATTACTAATACTAACATACCTTTCCCGTAATTACTTCTATTTTTCAGTTATCTTTGCATGTTTAGCTCTAACTAGAGCTAAGCAATGACATCTTAAAAGTACATAGGCGCAATAAAATTTATTTGTTTTGCTTGTGTTTTAGTTTAAATAAACATAAAAAGTGAGTATATTAGTTTATCAGCTGTTTCATACTTTAAATCAGATTATTTTCGATAGAATGTCTCAAAGCCGCTATCTTTCCGATGAAGAGTGTGCAAAAATTTGTACTTAACACCAAACGGGGATTCCACTGTATCAAATCGCTAGCAAAGTGAACGGAAGCTATTTCACAATTCAAAAATTCTTGAAAGATCCCCAAAACCGTGAAAATACCGGATGCTCCAAATTTAACCCACAAATTTGCAACGACTGTCCTTGTGATTTATAAATAGTCATAGCAACAGGTAGGCGAATCGGAAATTGTAGTCGTTTGAAATCGAATGGCATGTCAGTCGGTATCATCGGAATTCTATGAATTAAAACCTGTTCACCTAAAAATTTCGCAGTTAATATAATTGCTTCAAGTAAATTAGTCATAACTTTTTTCATTTCATTGCAAAGTCATGGTTGATTAAGATTCCGCAGCATTATTATGGTGGCTCCAACTTTTACTTGTAAATAGTATGGTGGCAATCCAGGTAAATCCAATGAATTTAGATAATTTACAACATCTTGATTGATAGTTTTATCAATTGACCTTTATGCAACCATTTCTCCTGCAACGGAATTTAAAATAGATGCGTTGATCTCATTGACATCTCTATTTGTTCCGGCCAAAATTGCTCTTTCCCTCAACCAGTCTATAATTTTGTACAATATTTGGAAACACTCTGAATCAAGTCTTTCTTTGATGACACAAGAGAGGAAAAATTATTTGGAAGCGTTATGAAGTCAGAATTGTCGACGGGAAGTATGACATTACCAATGTCTAACAGTTGTCTGGAAAAACATCTGCTAAAGCATCGTGTTGCAATTTTTTTTTTAATCAGACACGTACATATGTAGTCAATCTAAGTGTTTTCACAGAGCGCCACAAATTAGATGTTTTCAAACACGCATTAATTTCATCAGCAGCAGTTCTTGGTTTGACTACGGGCAATGTTTGTCTGAAATCACCTGCTAACAATATCAATGCACCACCAAAAAATCGATTACTCCACGAATATCTTTTAACGTACGATTAAGTACTTCCAGTGACATCTTGTTGGCCATAGTACACTCATCGCATACAATAAGAGAGCATTGCTGCAGCACTCTCGGCATTGCAGATCTTTTTGAAATGTTGCATGTCACTGTATCGGAGACTAAATTTGTTGGAAAACGTCTGGAGCATTTCCCTTCAACCATACAGCGTGAATTTCAATTCAACGCTCCATGTGGTGCATATTTTTGGTGACCACTTCAAACAATTCAGGATCCACTGTCCGATCTTGAATTTCGTCCGAAATCACATCGTCCATTTGATTCGGTCTTATTTATTCTATCAGCCAAATTAAAATAAGCGCATGAGGCAAACCTCTTATCTGCCATTAAATTACATACATCCAACCACTAACCATACAGTATATAGATGTGCCAGTTCATACAACGAATGTGTTACAGAAAAATTTGCAGGTCCAGGTCCCCCGCTCTCATTGCCTGTGCTCTCGGTGACCTGAGAGAGTAAGACTATGCTCTCAGGGGACCTGAGAGAGTAAGAGAGAGCACGGCCATGGTGCAACAATAACTCTTTGCCAGTCGTTTGTCAAACGGCATCGAAAGAGGTTGTGTAGCGCACGATTTTTTGTATGTCTTCTTCTTCCTCACAAATAAAATTCTTTCTATTACTATAAATATTTTTTTGAATTTTTTTGTATTTTCTTAAACATTTTTCAGAATTATGAATTAAATGTCAGTATTTGATTTTCATTATTTCGATTTATTATTATTTATATTTATTTATTAGAGAAAAAATGTTCTCGCCTGCCAGCGGGGAGAAGTAAAACACTTTTCTGTCTTCTTCTTCCTCACAAATAAAATTCTTTCTATTACTATAAATAATTTTTTTAATTTTTTTTATTTTCTTAAACATTTTTCTGAATTACGAATTAAATGTCAGTATTTGTTTTTCATTATTTCGATTTATTATTATTCATTTTTATTTATTTATTAGCGAAAAAATGTTCTCGCCTGTCAGCGGAGAAGTAAAACACTTGCTATCTCTTTCTAGCGCGTGCTTGTCTCTGGTGGCGAGATATTAGGGTTGAACATATTTATGGTCAAGCTTGTATGGAGCGAGCTTATAGTAAAGATATCATTGTGAAATTTTTTCTTAAATCCTATAAAAATATTATAAGTAATAAAACAAACATAAACCGGTCGTTCCTAAGCACTTCCCAAAAAACCACCCCATTGAGTGCGAATATCTTAAATTTAGACACACTAATGCCATACCCTGATTTGAGCGCTTGCAATTTTGTACCACATTTTTCAATAAGGCCTCTATCTATTCCTGTTATTTAAGCGGACAACCCAGCATTTAAAAAAAAATTCTCTGGTAGTATTTCCATTATTCGATTTACAACTTCCACCAGTTCTAGGCTTGTCGACATTTTTAATCGAAATTCTGTTTGAATTTGACTTTTTCTTTCCTTAACTTGGTCTTTTCTTTCGAGATATCTAACTTGCCAAACTTGTACATCAAGTCTGTATGCTAAATGTACAAACAAAAAATAATAAAAATTAAACTAAAAACATAACATAACAAAACAAAGTGCTCAAAGAAACTACGACGACAATTACAAACAATCAAAACAAAAAGCATGCACAAAAGAGTCGCAAACGATAATCACAGCACAGAAACACAGCAACAACAAAAAGACGCCGTAAAAGGTGACGGACGCTGTGTTATGTTCAAGAAACCAAAGCGTCTGTCAAAAATTTTAGTACCTTCTTAACTAAAAGCCTATGTGAAATTTAAGCTTTCACACGAATTATTACTAAAAAGGCACATCTATTACATTCATTTAATAAAATAAAAAAAACATGTTGAGAACTTATTAATTATCAGAAATAATAGTTATACCTTTGTTTACAAATTTTAATACTTCCATTGTTTAAAAAATCTGTTTTTATACGGTTTTTTTTCGTTTTTTTTGCGACCTTCACTTGCAAGTAACTCACGCTGAAAAACGAAATTATTTTCATGCTCTCTCTTTCGACGCTATTCTTGAAGAAGACAGCTGAAGTAAAGCAAAACAAAAAGTACCTTTAAAAAGCTACATAGATCGATTTTGAAATAGTGTTGAAATAATTAAAGCTAAAATTTTGACTTTCGTTTTTTATTTATGGCCTATGGGGCCGACCACTGTGCGTTGTAAAGAACTATTCTATTCTGGAAAGATAATTCAAACAGCTAGAAGTAAAGCCCAAACACTTTGTGGTTTCAGCTTACCATCTAAGAAATATAAAGCATTCAAAATTACCGCTATGTCCATGTTCTTTCATTCAAATATTTAAAAGCTGATAAAAACTTACTGATGGTGACTTTTTTAAATAAATTTGTTATGTTTTTTAATTTTTGTTAAATATTTACACCCTGCACTACTATTTCTATGAACAGCAGATTGGATGGGTATTTCTCTTAAGTCATGTAAAAAATGAAGATGGAATGCAAATGCAAGAGGATTTCTTTACGGTTTTAATGCTTACATATTTAGCTTTCCAAAAAGGTATTACATGTTAAATTTTGAATACTGGAAATGTCTCAAAAACAGTCCTGAAAGTGGTGAGATGCGGAACTACTATTTCAATGACCACTACATGCAAGTTGTTTTGGTTTTTTATTTCTAGCTCTATAAACCAGGGGTCGGCACCCAGACTCACACATTTTTTTGGTGCGTTTGTGTGCGACGACATCAGACATTTCTCTGCCGCTGCAAAAGTCGAGCAATTGTCCATAGGGCACGAATGCTGCGAGCAGAATTACGAAGTTTTGTGCATAGCCCGTAGCTGGCTTCTACGCCGCTACGTCAGCCGAGCAGAATTACGAAGTCTTTACTCTGTACGTGTGCCGACTGCGCTGCCTAAAATGTTTCCCTATGCACAGTTCATATGACGCTGCCGACCTCTGCTTTAAACGCTTCTTATTTGTTTTGTTTATTATTGACTATTGGTTAAGAATGAAATGTTTGAGACATTACAAATTTGTTTGGTTTGTAAGTACATACGGACGACGCATTAATACCGTTAAGCGGTTTTTCAGCAGGATAACGCTGCAATCCACGTGTCCAAAGCGACAAAGAAGTTCTTTGAGTCCGAATTTCGAATTTAGTCCCGATTCAAACCCAATCGATAATTTTTGGGGAATACTCTCCGGCAAAGTTTATAGCAATGTGTGACATTTGGCAGAGCTACAAAAGAAAATTATGGAAGAATGGGCCAAAATCGACGTGAAACACTAACACTACTAGAAACTTTATTCCTTTGTTCCTTCCACTTTGTAGATCAAATTATTCCTTGCATGAACCGTTTAGGGTCTTATGCTCGGACTATAATTCTCTCTACCTCTCTCTTTCTACTATCCACCACTTATTCCCTTCCTCTTCGTAAATTACTAATACTTACATACCTTTCCCGTAATTACTTCTATTTTTCAGTTATCTTTGCATGTTTAGCTCTAACTAGAGCTAAGCAATGACATCTTAAAAGTACATAGGCGCAATAAAATTGATTTGTTTTGCTTGTGTTTTAGTTTAAATAAACATAAAAAGTGAGTATATTAGTTTATCAGCTGTTTCATACTTTAAATCAGATTATTTTCGATAGAATGTCTCAAAGCCGCTATCTTTCCGATGAAGAGTGTGCAAAAATTTTTACTTAACACCAAACGGGGATTCCACTGTATCAAATCGCTAGCAAAGTGAACGGAAGCTATTTCACAATTCAAAAATTCTTGAAAGATCCCCAAAACCGTGAAAATACCGGATGCTCCAAATTTAACCCACAAATTTGCAACGACTGTCCTTGTGATTTATAAATAGTCATAGCAACAGGTAGGCGAATCGGAAATTGTAGTCGTTTGAAATCGAATGGCATGTCAGTCGGTATCATCGGAATTCTATGAATTAAAACCTGTTCACCTAAAAATTTCGCAGTTAATATAATTGCTTCAAGTAAATTAGTCATAACTTTTTTCATTTCATTGCAAAGTCATGGTTGATTAAGATTCCGCAGCATTATTATGGTGGCTCCAACTTTTACTTGTAAATAGTATGGTGGCAATCCAGGTAAATCCAATGAATTTAGATAATTTACAACATCTTGATTGATAGTTTTATCAATTGACCTTTATGCAACCATTTCTCCTGCAACGGAATTTAAAATAGATGCGTTGATCTCATTGACATCTCTATTTGTTCCGGCCAAAATTGCTCTTTCCCTCAACCAGTCTATAATTTTGTACAATATTTGGAAACACTCTGAATCAAGTCTTTCTTTGATGACACAAGAGAGGAAAAATTATTTGGAAGCGTTATGAAGTCAGAATTGTCGACGGGAAGTATGACATTACCAATGTCTAACAGTTGTCTGGAAAAACATCTGCTAAAGCATCGTGTTGCAATTTTTTTTTTTTTTTTTTAATCAGACACGTACATATGTAGTCAATCTAAGTGTTTTCACAGAGCGCCACAAATTAGATGTTTTCAAACACGCATTAATTTCATCAGCAGCAGTTCTTGGTTTGACTACGGGCAATGTTTGTCTGAAATCACCTGCTAACAATATCAATGCACCACCAAAAAATCGATTACTCCACGAATATCTTTTAACGTACAATTAAGTACTTCCAGTGACATCTTGTTGGCCATAGTACACTCATCGCATACAATAAGAGAGCATTGCTGCAGCACTCTCGGCATTGCAGATCTTTTTGAAATGTTGCATGTCACTGTATCGGAGACTAAATTTGTTGGAAAACGTTTGGAGCATTTCCCTTCAACCATACAGCGTGAATTTCAATTCAACGCTCCATGTGGTGCATATTTTTGGTGACCACTTCAAACAATTCAGGATCCACTGTCCGATCTTGAATTTCGTCCGAAATCAGATCGTCAATTTGATTCGGTCTTATTTATTCTATCAGCCAAATTAAAATAAGCGCATGAGGCAAACCTCTTATCTGCCATTAAATTACATACATCCAACCACTAACCATACAGTATATAGATGTGCCAGTTCATACAACGAATGTGTTACAGAAAAATTTGCAGGTCCAGGTCCCCCGCTCTCATTGCCTGTGCTCTCGGTGACCTGAGAGAGTAAGACTATGCTCTCAGGGGACCTGAGAGAGTAAGAGAGAGCACGGCCATGGTGCAACAATAACTCTTTGCCAGTCGTTTGTCAAACGGCATCGAAAGAGGTTGTGTAGCGCACGATTTTTTGTATGTCTTCTTCTTCCTCACAAATAAAATTCTTTCTATTACTATAAATATTTTTTTGAATTTTTTTGTATTTTCTTAAACATTTTTCAGAATTATGAATTAAATGTCAGTATTTGATTTTCATTATTTCGATTTATTATTATTCATTTTTATTTATTTATTAGCGAAAAAATGTTCTCGCCTGCCAGCGGGGAGAAGTAAAACACTTGCTATCTCTTTCTAGCGCGTGCTTGTCTCTGGTGGCGAGATATTAGGGTTGAAAATATCTCTATCTCTTTCTAGCGCGTGCTTGTCTCTGGTGGCGAGATATTAGGGTTGAACATATTTATGGAGCATTTTTCTGGTGAGGGGGAATTCGGCATGTATGTATATGTGTGTGTGTAAACAGTACACAATTTTGCAAATGTTTACGTTTCGAAAACTCGGTTTTGATTTTTTAGTTTCCTGGTTACGTATTCACACATACTGTGCTTGTGTGTGGGCTCTACAATTTTCGGCCGCTTGAACTGAAATTTGTTTTTTGTCTTGTCTTGAGGGCTGATGTAGCGATCTGAGCTGACCTTCCGCAACATAAATGAGGAATGGGCGAGTGGGCGTGGGAATATTGCACATTTATTTACATATACATATCCCTATTTTATAGTTGTTTTTGTTTTTACGATCCATATATGTACATTTAAAGATGTTTTTATGAATATATATATGTAATCAGGAAATTGGTGATTTTAGTGATTTTAACTAAAATAATTTTATATACATACCTACGTATAAATATATATATGATCTATGAATATATACCTACAAACATACCCTGCAGTACGGGTCAGCGATGTGTAAGCGACGACACATCGATGACAACGTCATTCAGCTCGATGACATATGTAAGCGTATAAAGTCATAAAGTCATGTGCCATGTATTGGAGCACCCATACATGACTTTATGTACATATTTATATACTATATACATATTGGCATACATACATATATGTAAATATGTAAATATATAAGCCAATTCTATACACATGTAATGTAACCCTTATACATATTTTTACACATTTACACATTTTGTCGTGTCTGTGTACACACACACATATACATACATGCCGAATTCCCCCCCCCCCACCAGAAAAATGCTCCATAAATATTTTCAACCCTAATATCTCGCCACCAGAGACAAGCACGCGCTAGAAAGAGATAGCAAGTGTTTTACTTCTCCCCGCTGGCAGGCGAGAACATTTTTTCGCTAATAAATAAATAAAAATGAATAATAATAAATCGAAATAATGAAAAACAAATACTGACATTTAATTCGTAATTCAGAAAAATGTTTAAGAAAATAAAAAAAAATTTAAAAAAATATTTATAGTAATAGAAAGAATTTTATTTGTGAGGAAGAAGAAGACATACAAAAAATCGTGCGCTACACAACCTCTTTCGATGCCGTTTGACAAACGACTGGCAAAGAGTTATTGTTGCACCATGGCCGTGCTCTCTCTTACTCTCTCAGGTCCCCTGAGAGCATAGTCTTACTCTCTCAGGTCCCCGAGAGCACAGGCAATGAGAGCGGGGGACCTGGACCTGCAAA
Source organism: Drosophila subsilvestris (assembly GCA_035043285.1). Lineage (NCBI taxonomy): Eukaryota > Metazoa > Arthropoda > Insecta > Diptera > Drosophilidae > Drosophila > Drosophila subsilvestris. The sequence goes on from JAWNNB010001235.1 coordinate 25,428, forward strand.
TTTTTCTGTAACACATTCGTTGTATGAACTGGCACATCTATATACTGTATGGTTAGTGATCCAACATTGAACATTGCACCGTGTTTGACAATTAAATCCATGAGTGATTTTAATTTCGTCTTGAGCTGACCGTCTTCAATCTGACTCCGTCTTGAATCGAGCTAACCATCCAGCAAATGCATGAAATATTCAAGTCCAATTCGAAAAAAGTATAGATTAATGTGCACATAAGCAGCTATTTTTGGAAATATATACATATTGCTAAAAACTATAACACCCTTTGTAAACAACATTGATGCAAAAGTCCACGACCAAAACTTACATCTTATTTAATAAATAGCTTTGAAGGTAATCAAAGGACTTAGTTATTCAGTGGCACGCTGAGACTTTACCTGAGATCCATATTCAGCTTCTTTCGGTGTCGCTTGAGGCAATTAATAATATATTCAGAAACTATGCACAATTATAATGGTGCTAATTTTCTTTAAAACACGACTAGGAATATGCAGGGATTGACTCACAGTAAACTCTCAAAGCTCTAACAATTAACGCTATACGCGTAGGACATGATCACTAAGCATAAAAACATATGTATATTACTTAATTCCAACTCTATCTACAATAAAAACCTTAAACACCGTGACACTACATACACTGCCGCTCACTTGATTAAGAAAACGTATTTTATGATTTTGCCAATCTGCTTAACTGCTATGCATAAAGGCAGGCTCCGGTTTTCACATTCACTTTGCGATTTACTTTTCAGCAAAAAGTATGACTTTTCATTTCGACGCGCTCTGGAATCCACTTTTATGAATTCGTTTACTCTTTGTACTGTTAAGCGCAAAATTTACTGCTGTTATACCCACGCGTTAGTGCTAGCTCATACAAAAAAGCCTCTGTTATGTTTAACAGAACCTTATCGACAGCCAAATCGGGCAATTCACTTTTTTGTTTGGTTTAAACAAAAATTATTTATAAAAAGGGCATAAGCTCAATTGCTCAGTTAATGGAGTCAAATTCATGTCAATGCATCAGGAAGTCATCTATTTTTTTCCTTTTGCAATTAAGATTTGTTTAGTTGTAAAAAAAGACGTTTACTTTTCATTTCGACGAGGAATTTGTTGCCGTTTTCAAAACGTAAAAGTCATACATTTCACGTGTGCGGAAGCGCCAAAATTTTCGTTTTGAAAAGTAAATCACATTGTTTTGGTGAAAGTGAAAACCGGAGCCTGCCTGATAGATTCTATTTCCATTCTATACCATTCATAAAGCTCTGCCTACAACAAAAATTAAGATAAACACGAATAGCGTTTTTTTAAATTGCGCTTTATTGTAAAGCAGTACACTACGGCGTAAGGTTCAGTTAAACAGAAAAAGTTAGTTTTATATCAAAGATCAACATTTATACCATCCGTTCAAAAAAATATTAAAATTTTCTACTATTTTTTCTTATAAAAATCAACTTAAGGAATAAAGTCACTTTATTACGCACATAAATTATTCGGACAGTCGTTAGGTTCTTCAAGTAACATTTGAATATTAAAGCTAAAAAATAAAATATAATTTTTCTGTTGCCACATTTATTTATTTTTTATGTCTATAGGTCCTCGGCACACCTTTTCCCCAAAGGTATTAAAGCCCTATGCATTAATATTGACCCACTAAACAAGCAGAGCCATTTTCAAACATTCTTTCGATCGTTAGGTTCTGACTGTCCGAATAATTTATGTGCGTAAAAAAGTGACTTTTTCCTTTAGTTGATTTTTATAAGAAAACCATAGTAGAAAATTTTAATATTTTTGTTGTGAACAGATAGTAGAAATGTTGATCTTTGATATAAAATTAACTTTTTCGGTTTAACTTAACCGTACGCCAAGTTATAGGTGTTTAAAGTAGAGTGAAAAGGGTGTCCGAATAATATTTGTGTCTACTGTATGTACGTACAGTCATAGAAAATATAATAGAAACGACAATATTTATTCGTATTTTTCAAAATTTTCTTCAGTCAATAAAAAGTGACTTAAAGCTATGGAAAACAGATTTGTAGCTTCAAAGGCTAATAGTTTAGTTTGTAACTTTAATATTTAGTTGTGCCACAGCGATTTATAATGACCGGTGCATCGCGTGTCATGGAATCCACCAAATTGGAACAAATTGATGGTTCAATGGAGTACCACTCGGACTTTACTTTATTCTACAAATCTTCCCTATTTTTAGACTTATACCCACCAATCCTCTTCTTTAATGTCCCCCAAAGGTGCTCTATGGGATTTAGGTCTGGTGAACCATGAACCATTTCTTAGACAGCTTGAAGAATGCTTCGGGTCATTATCCTGCTGAAACTCCCATTTAATTGGCATTTCCTCTTCAGCATAAGGTAGCATTATGCTGTCGAGTATGTCTAAGTAGTGGGTGGCACACATTTTTTCCTTTATCCAGTGTATTGGACCAACAATATTAATGAACAAATTCATAATCTTAATAAAACTAATCCATAAGAAAGTATATCACAACCTAAAAAATAGGATAACGAAACCAAGCAGTGCTTTTAGGTAAACAATTTGCTCCAAATATGAAATATTTAGTTTCAAATGTGAATTCGCCTATCGTTTCTATTATTTTTTCCATGACTGTATTAACGATTTTTTTGCTCACTTGATTAACATCTTTTGTTTTTTTTATCGCAGATTTTGGTCCGCATAAATATTGTAAAATTAGTTTATGGTATCTAATTTATATTTTAGTTAACATTGGGATAAAAAGTATATTAAAATCCGAAGCAAAAACCAAAACCTCTAGATGTAGGGAGCCAACACTTTCTTATATTAAAATTATAAAAATAATCGGAAGGAGCTCTACTTTTGAGCTTATTTATCTTTGAAATAAATCAGAATATGTCAAAAACAAAACGTCGCGCTAAAAATTCAACTACCGAAGATTTATACCCTGAGAAACCTGCCATTACCAACAAAAAGTACAAAAATAAGCAGTGTTCTTAAGGGGTAACGCCACTGTAAATTTATGTAAAAATGTAAATTTTTTTGTTTGGCTTAAAAAATACTTAGAATACGATAGAAAAACTTTTATCCCTGAAACAATATTGTTTCCCATACATTTCCAAGTTTTTGTACCGAGCGCCTCTGGCCGCCTCGGAAGGACTACCTGGGTCGAGCCGATACCTGCTCTGGATAACTTAGATTTTGGGCTTCTAACTTCACTTAGGCATCAATAGATATAGTTGGTGAGTATTTCTGATCCTTTAGAAGCATTTTTAAGGGAAAATACGTTAGTTTACGTGTTTGTCACTTGTTATACGTGCTAAATAGACATTTCTTGGATATAGCAACTTATATCGCTATATCCACCTTCAACGATGGTTTAACTAGTTTCCTCCACATTATGAAGGTTCTTGACATTGATATTGGTATCTAGGGCTACAACTTTGGCCAGGAATCGGATGCAAAACGGAGCCAGCACGCAGAGCGATCTCTGACTGATGCGTCCAAAGAGGCGCGCTCAAGTACGAAATCGTCAAGGAAGGACATGGAGTGCGAATATTTGGACGTGAAAGGCTCTTTATGGTCCTGGGATTGTAGATTAACGATTACTATTTTTTAATGGCCGAATTTGTCATTATTTCATACCAATATCACATGTCAAAACTTTGAACGCGTTTTTCTCGAAACACGGGTTTCGAAATCGGCACGCAGGATAACTCAAACAATTTTCAATATTTTCATTTGAATTTTTTACTACATCTTTAGAATACCATTCCGCAGTGAAACACATACGGAATTTACGATAACTTAATTAGGAGATTTTTAATTAACATATAACTGTCTTTTTTTTGGACGAAAACATCAATTCCACAAAAATTTTAATTTTTATACCCGTACTCAAAAAGAGTTAAGGGGTATACTGTATTTGTGGTAAAAGTGGATGTGTGTAACGCAGAGAAGGAAAATTTTCCGACCCCATAAAGTATATATATTCTTGATCAGTATCAATAGCCGAGTCGATAGAGCCATGTCTGTCTGTCCGTCCGTCTGTCCGTCTTGTTTGACGCCTCGTTCTCAGAGACTATAAAAGCTAGAGTAACCAAATTTTGTTTCCAGACTCATGTGATATCACACTGAATCAAGTTTCTTTCCAAATTGTGCCACGCCCCCTCCGCCTTCACAAAGGACGAAAATCTGTGGCAGCCACAATTTTGAAGATACGATAAAACTAAAAACGCAGTATCGTAAGGAATGACCATATTGCCAAATCTGGTACAGATCGGATCATTATTATGGCCAAAATGAAGAAATTAATTTTCAGTAGCTTCCCCCACCTCCTCTGGCGCTGCTGACGCTATTCATTCTCTGTCTCGCTCGCACACACTCTGCCCTGTGCAATGCGCGAGCAACCCTAGCGGAGGAGATGTAGAATCTAAATGGTAGATGTAGAATATTTGTTCTAGATGTATTATCTACATTTTACATGTAGATGTAGTTAACAAATGTAGCAAAAAAATGTAAAATGTAAAATTAAAATTTTTTTTTAATTTTAATCATAAGCTCACAAATTTATATACTGACTGAGTACAGGTATAAAAGTAGAGTCGCGTCCAGAAGCGACTCACACGTTCCTTCTCGTTATAATTCCGTACGTGTTTCACTATAAGCTAGGTACTAGTCCAAATGGATTAAAACGGGTCAAAAAGGTTATAGTTTGACTCGTTAATGGGTTTTAAGTCCGAATTAATACATATGTCTGGAGAAATCCAAATACTGAGCTTATAACGAGGAACGTGAACGCTGCGGCTATGCATGGAGGAGATCATGGGACATGTTTGGGCCCATATGTCAGCCGCTGGTGTTGGGATCGGATTTCTTTGATGGAGAACTTGGACAGGGACATGTTATCTATCGATACAAAAAGAAACCTCCTTCAAATATTCTTCCAATATTTGAAAAACTCGGTATAAAAGATGGTATTTGATTTTACCAGGTGAACAACCTTAACCTTAAATCGGCAACTGCTCGGAACTGTCCAATTTAGAAGTGCCCTCACTTAATGATTCCGTCGACTCAAGTTCATGGCATTAAGAACTTTTGGTTTACAATGCATCAGAGCATTATAAAACGTAAAAAAGGGCTAAAAACTGCATTTACAGAGGGGTGGGGGAAAATTACGCCATAGATAAAGGTAAAGTGGTCGAATCGATGCAAAAATGTCTTAAAAGGGCTCTAAACAATAAAAGCAACTTAGAATATATAAACTTTTAGCTCAGAAGTGATATAGAAACAAAAAAAAGTTTCTTAAGCGGACTGGTTCAAATAAGCTGTGGGATGAAATGAGGCAGAATTTTTGTAATTAATTCTTAAAAAGGCTTTAAAAAAATGTTGAAAAATAAATGAAGTTGGTTTTGTTTAAGTTGAACTATTTGTCCATCAGTATACATTTGATTTTCAGTGCTAAGGTAGATGGTTCAGAAGTAATACCACTTTGAAGTTGTTCAGGTCGTCTGGTTCATTTAAGCTGGGAGCCACTGTATGTATACATATGTACATACATATATGAATCGTAATTTTATCTTTTTGATCCGAATGAGTTTTTCGGGTAGTCTCGATATCATTTGCGATTTTGGCTTGCTGGCTTGTTATTTAGGTGACAGATGACAGGTGACATACAATGTACATATATACATATGTACATATGTAGGTATTTGTTTGTTTTTGATCCAAAAACTACGAACCCAAAAGTTAAGAGACTAACGTTGTATTTTAATACTGGAATTTGTACATATGTATATTGCAAAATACCTACCTGCTGTAACTGCAATTTGTAGTTTTGCAAATCGTCTGCCATTAAATTAATCTATTTTTTATACTTTAAAAATCAGCTGGATATGTAACTATGTTCGTTTGTTAAGACAACAAAATAAATCGAAGTCGGTAAGTAAACGTCGAATTTGGAACAATTTGGAACAATTTTCGATGTGCATGGTGGAGTGGGATTAATGCTATTCATCGAACTGCTTTTACGCCAGCTAATAGCCTTTTCACTGGCGACCATTCACCATCCCATCCATTTCTGGGATGGTCCATTAGGTTTTGCCGTTCCGAAAATTTCCCAGTTACTCCACCATCCATCTGCGATGTTCCTAATTCGCACGTTTCCACGCGGTATTTTTACGATAATTGTCAAATGCAACCATAAAAACTAGACATTCACAACGAAATATCGGAATTCACTACGAAAATGTAAACAATGACAGACAGAAAATGAAAAAAACAACAGCACAACATCTGATGTCAAAATATTCTCAGGCACAAAAACTCGAGTGAGATAGTTTGTGGACTATCCTCTGGGAGTTTGTGTATGATGATTGTTTTGCAAAACTCATGCAGGAAATTGCACACGCTGTTGGCCAACAGCCCTCCGACTATTCTGCACTCAGAAAAACAGCCCAAAGTATACAATGCTATGGCGATATACAATTTTCATTACAAAGAGCATCGTTGTTTTCGGCTACATCTTTCTCTCAAAATGTCCCGAACCGCTTCTAAAAAGTCCTATCATATATATTTGTATAGAAAACATTGATTGGATTTTGTAGAAGCAGTCACAAATTACCACGCTTCAGTTTTTTCAAAACAAATATTCATTCTAATATCTCCTCCTCGTCCAACTTGTCCACATCATCATCATCATCATTGTGCAGAAACATGATTAGTTTGGTCAAGAATATGTTTTTCTGTTGAATCACATTTACAACCATTGCAATATTATTAATATTCATTTTAATTAAAGACGTAAACAAATTTCCGCACGCAATTATGAGCATCAGCTGTTACTCATGGATAGTGAATGGTGGCAGTGTGAAATGGACTTTCACATATTTCAAGAATTCCCACCGTTACTCCGGGATGGGCTCAGTGTGCAGAGGTATTATATCCTCACCACACTGAGCACATACTGGGGGGGGGACGACAGTGAGAATTTATGACAAATGTGAAACTCCTGTTCACACTGACACAATCCCATCCATGAAAAACAGCTGATGCTCACATTTCCCTTTTTTTTGACAAATGTCTGGACGTGGATATGCGATGACTGTACCATCAAGTGGCCCATGCGACACCAAGCCGCAGCCTGTTACGCGCGGAACCCAGGCTAGAATCGCAGCCCCTCCTCCCGCCCAACCGACCGCGACGCGTGTTACCGAACCGATCGCGAACATGCAGGAAAGCTAGAGGTTAGACTAATATCCGAGGAAAATTAGAGCTAAACACAACTCAAGAGCTAAACATGCAAAGATAGATAAGAAATATCTCTAATTGCGGGAAAGGTATGTTAATATTAGTGATTTAAGAAGAGGAAGGGAATTAGTGGTGGATATTATAAGGTAGAGAGAATTATAGTCCGAGCATAAAACCCTAAACGGTTCATGCAAGGAATAATTTGATCTACAAAGTGGAAGGAACAAAGGGGTAAAGTTTCTAGTAGATCTAACAGGAATCGTAAAGTTTATGCGACTCAACAAGTCAGGGCTATCTACGTCACCCTTGATCAGGTTGTGCATAAAAATCACAACAAGCATTTTTCTACGACTAACTAAGGTTGGAAGGTTTATTAAAAGCAGTCTACGAGGGTAAGATGGCAGTCTCACATCTGCATCCCAGTTGAGGCCACGCAGAGCAAAAAGTAAAAAGTTTTTCTGGACTGATTCTATACGGTCCTGGTGTACTTTGTACTGGGGGCACCATACACAAGAGCCGTACTCTGAAATCGGATGAACAAGCGAGATATCGATAGTCTTCTATGTAGGGATCGTCAAACTCCTTTGACCACCTTTTTATAAACCCAAGCACGCCCATGGCCTTATTTACCATGGTGGAAATGTGTTCAGAAAACTTTAACTTGGGGTCTAGTTTAACACAAAGATCATCAACCAATATAATTCTCTCAAGAGAATCACCGCAGAGGGTGTAAGGAGCCAACATGAGGCTGGAGCGATGAAATGTCATAACTAACATTTAGGTGTAACATATTTGCACAACACCATGACTGAAAGTTATTGAGATCGGATTGCAAGCGAGAATGAAATGAAATGTCCTCGTACTGACATAGAGTTTAATATCATCCGCTTACATGAGTACCTGAGAATTTGTTGCTACCTTTCTTATGGAGAGGAATAATAAAAGATTCCTTCCAGATTGGGAGGAAGCATGAAGAATTAATGGTCGGATCCGAGACAAAGCACAGATCAAGCAATCGACCCAAGGAATTGTGTACATGGTTGACTTGAGACAGGGATAGGTCAAACAAGCCGTCGATAAAGTCATGTCGTGACATGGGCACAAGGTTATTAGACTCGTTCACCGAAGACCAAACAGTACCTGGCAAATTGAAATCGCCAAGAACTAGCATATGGTCTTTATCTGATAGCGAGGAAGAAACAGTTTTTAAAGCGGACAAGTGATGCTCGTATATTAAGATGAGGAAGTTGGAATATACGAGCAAATGGTTTCAAATTGAGTCGGGGAGATACTTATCTTGAGGGAAGATATCTCCCTGACGTAGGAAAAGTTAAATTTTTCCACCTTTAAGCCGACGGCTTTTATTTAGCTTTGTATAAAAGCGGTGACATCATTGGATGTGAGGTCAGGGGCTAGCCGCGAGACAAAAACTTGTCGCTTTGGTGGGACTCCCACCAGTGGTTTTGGCACCACAGGCCTGATACCTGTGATGGCAATATCCGGTGGTCCTGGACGTCTGTTAGCTGGTGGGATCGAGATAGACGGAATTGAGACAGTAACGGGTTCCGGACTACGGACTACGGGCACGGACGCTTCAGACGTTTCCAGCTGCATGCTCTCCGAGGTGATCAATTCGGCTTCCGAATCTGCATCACCAGCCGCTGTCGTAGCCCTTGGCGTGGCAAACGATATCAGCTGCTGCACTGTGTTAGTGGTCGGAGTCAGTTTTTCAGCGGTCGGTGGCTGAGAGACAGTTGGCACTTGCAGATCCGGCGGAGTCACCTTTTTGCGCCTAGGAGACTCATTCAGCAGTTTAAAACTGCTAAATTGAGACTCCATGGCTAGGAGCCGATCGTACTGCTGTTTAAAGCCGACGGTTAGCTCCTTAAAGCCCCTTCGCGTCTGCCTCAGGCTATTACATTTGGAGATGGCATCACCCACGAGGCCCGAATATCCAGCACATTTTGCGTGCACTACATTATCGCAGAGCCAGCATGGATGGTCGGCTGGTCGTGGTTGATCTGCTTCTTGCAGGTTTTGGCGGAACACACAATTGAGAATTGAGGCAGATATTGGAATTTATAGATTTTTTCTTATTAGAAAAATTTTAAGAAAAAAAAAATACCTACATTAATCATTCATTATTATTTCTTTATTTTAGTACATAGGTTGCGCTTCACTTAAGTACCTTGTGATACACGACATTTTTTGTTTTATCATCAGGCGCAAAAACAAACAACGCAGATGGACTTCCGACCCGTGAACATGCCACATATAATTGACCATGGGAAAACATGGATGTTCTAGATTCAAACCACAAACTTTTAAGGATTGGCCTTGTGATTTGTTGATGGTCATGGCGAATGCAAGACGGATCGGGAATTGAAGTCTTTTAAATTCAAACGGCATATCGGTTGGGATCATCGGGATCCTCAGAATAAGAACTTCCTCACCTTTGAATTTTCCTTTTAGTATCGTCGTGCAAATTACATTGTTCATCAATTTTCTAACCACCAAACGCGTACCGTTGCACAGTTTTGGTTGGTTTATGTTTCGAGGCATGATTACTACGGAGCCAACCTTTAGGCGTAAATTGTACGGTGGTAAGCCAGGCACATCCAGGGAGTTTAGAAATTCGATTGGTGGCTTCATCTTCATTTGTGACGCAGTCAATAGATTTGAATGAATGCATTGTTCCAATGATCTTATTTGGAATTATGTAGTTCAGGTCATCTACATCTTAATTCTTAGCCGCTAAAATTGCTGGTTCGTCTTTTGATGAGACAAAATTACAGAAATTATTTGGAAATGATATCAATCCGCTCGATTCATCGACAGGTACTTGACTATTACCGATAGTCAGCAATTGCTCCGAGAAATCTTCAGCAGATGTATCATTAAGCAATGTAACTCTTATGTTTGTTGTCAGCTGCAGTTTCTTCACATAGCGCCATAGATTCGAGGATTTGAGGCAAGCGTATATTTCATCGGCAGCCGTAGATCTTGAAATTACTGACAGTGTTTGGCGGAAATCGCCAGACAGTAAAATCATTGCTCCTCCAAAACATCTCGAGTCATTGCGTAAAACTTTCAAAGTTCGGTTAAGTGCTTCTAATGCACGTTTATGCGCCATTGTGCATTCGTCCCAGATGATGATTTTCGATGCCGATAAAACTTTGGACATTGCTGAGTGTTATTACACATTGGTTCTTCAATAGTTTGAAGATTTAACGGTAATTTTAATGCTGAATCAGCCTGCCGTACGGCTTCTAACAATGTGGCTGCTATTCCAGAAGAAGCAACTGCAACCGCTATGTTGGATCTCGCGCGAACAGTGGCTAAAACTACTGATATGAGGAATGTCTTACCAGTCCCACCAGGGGAATCAAGGAAATATAAACTCCCATTTTCATCATCGATTGCTTTCATTAAAATATCATAAACGTCCTTTTTTTGGGAATTCAACAGGGGTACATTCGTTTGAACTACTAAATCTAATTACTGGTGATCATATTCACGTTCCCTATTTTTTCTATTTTGACATACATGTCGACGCAATATGATTGAGAAGCAAGAAGTCGAGCCATACTAACGCGTCGCTGTTCATTCTTTTCATTTGCAGTGTTTCGTATTCTTTTTGCATTACGGCTTTGTCGGGAAAGATTCGATCGTCTTGGTCTCGGCATTTTTAATTAAACTTCACTTCAATACACCTTAAAATTTATTTCAAAACTCAAATTTTCAACCATTCATTCATATAAAAAATTACTTAGCTGTTTGAGATGCGTTTTGTTATTCCAAGTCATATGCGTTTTTGTTATACCGCGTCTTATAATTCACTTCACTTTTTTAATATTGATATCTAACAAAAATTAAATTTGTTATCCATACGTCCATTACATAGCTGTCATTTTCGTTATGTTATTCCAAGTGTGTTTCTTTTTTGGTATACCACGTTTTATAGTGACTGACATTTACAGTATCCTATTCTGGTCTCCTGGCTCTAATAGCCTTTTCACACTGACGACCATCCACCATCCCCCATCCATTTCTGGGATGGGCCGTAAGGTTTTGCCGTTCCGAAAATTTCCCAGTTATTCCGCCATCCATCTGGGATGTTCCTAATTCGCATGTTTCCATGCGGTATTTTTTTCGATAATTGTCAAATGCAACCATAAATATTTGACATTCACAACGAAAAATCGGAATTCACTACGAAAATGTAAACAATGACAGACAGAAAATGGAAAAAAAACAACAACAAAACATCTGATGTCAAAATATTCTCAGGCACAAAAACTCAGAAGTGAGATAGTTTGTGGACTATCCTCTGGGAATTTGTTTATGAGGAGTGTTTTGCAAAACTCATGCAGGAAATTGCACACGCTGTTGGCTAACAGCCCTCCGTCTATTATTTACTCATAAAACAGCCCAAAGTATACAATGCTATGGCGATATAAAATTTTCATTAAACAGCAACTTTGTTTTCGGCTACATCTTTCTCCCAAAATGTCCCGAACCGCTTCTAAAAAGCCCTATCATATATATTGTATTTAAAACATTGATTAAATTTTGTAGATGCAGTCACAAATGACCACGCTTCAGTTTTTTCGAAACAAATATCAATTCTAATATCTCCTTCTCGTCCACATCCTCATCATCCATGTGCAGCAACATGATTAGTTTGGTCAAGAATATGTTTTGCTGTTGAATCACATTTACAACCATTGCAATATTATTAATATTCATTTTAATTAAAGACGTAAACAAATTTCCGCACGCAATTATGAGCATCAGCTGTTTCTCATGGATGGGGGATGGTGGATGGTCGCAGTGTGAATCGGAGTTTCACATATTTCAAAAATTCCCACCGTTCCTCCGGGATGGGCTCAGTGTGCAGAGGGTATAAGCTACCTACCCACCAATGTTTCTGTACAGCCGTTATAAATATAAATAGTGAGTTATAAATAGTGTAACTAACACGACTTTCTTTTATATATATAGATTATTAAACAAAAAATATAATAAATATACAAAAAAAATGAAATAAAAAAATTAAAATTCAAAACAAATAGATATCAGACCACAGTAAAGACTGAGAGAGGGGAGAACATTTGCAGCAGCAGATAATTAGAGAGAGAGCGCTACTCACAAAAGTTTTGTGAGCGAGAGACGAAGAACAGCTAGTTAGGTATATGTGATAGGGAGAGAGTGATAGAACGAAAAGCTAGGAAAAGAGAGCGGGCTAAATGTATTTTGAGCGTACTTTCAGGAGGCGAACAACAACAAACAAACGACTAACCGACACGCAAAATAAAAAAAATTATGTTTATTACACAATTTAAAAGGCATGCACTCGCGGTTAAGGATATGTATATATTAGATTTATAGTTATTTTAAGAGAATTTACTTGAGGTTTGTTTTAAAAAAACACCGGCTGTTATTAAAAGAAAAGAAAAATTCCGAAACGCAAAAAAAACTACGTCTGGTCACTAAAGAAAGAGAACGAACAATCTCTTGAAAGAATTGAACTTACAAACAAACAAAAAACTTTTATAAATAGGCAGGCTCTGGTTTTCACATTTATTTTGCGTTTTACTTTTCAGGAAAAAGTCATACTTTTCATTTCAAGGCGCTCTGGAATCCACTTTTATGAATTTGTGTACTCTTTGTACTCATAGGGGCAAACAATTTACTGCTGTTATACCTCTGTTATGTTAAACAGAGATTTATCGATAGCCAAATCCGACTGCCTTAGCTGTTCGAAGGGATTCACTATTTTTTTGCCCTGGCCAATTTTTTTAGATCCAATTTTGAGATTGGTTTTAAAAATAATTATTTATAAAAAAGGCAAAAGCTCAATTTCCCTGGGTGTCAAATTCATGTCAATGCTACATAAAGTCATTCTATTTTTTTTTAAATTGACGCGACTCTACTTTTATACCCGTACTCAGTCAGCATACAAATTTGTGAGCTTTTAAATTATGTAGAATTGGAAATTTATTTTTTAATTTTTACATTTTTTGTTACATCTGTTTTTTTTCGTTCGTTCTCTTTCGTAGTGACCAGACGTGTTTTTTTATTGCGCTCCGCATTTTCCTTTTAGTTTGCTAAAACAGCCGGTGTTTTATTTTCAAATTAATTTCAAATTAACTCCCTATCTATCTTTTATTTAAATTCAATCTTGAACCGCGGGTGCATGCCTTATAATTGTGTAAAAACATAACTTACTTAATTTATTTTTCTGCGTCGGTTAATCGTGTGTTTGTATTGTTGCTCTTCTTAAGTACGCCCTCTCATTACATTTAGCCGCTCTTTGTCGTAGTTATTACCTTCTATCACTCTCTTTCTATCACCTAAATCCCAATAACTGTTCTTTCTCTCTGGCTCTTTCTGTTTCGTAGCGCTCTCAGTTATAAGCTGTTGCTGCAACCCTCCTCTCTCATCTCAGTTTTTTCCGTTTTTGCTTTAAGCATAGCTTTAAGCATTTACTGTGCACATTGGTCTGATTACTATTTGTTTTAAACTTTTTTGTCTCGATAAAAAAAATTAAAAGACATCAACATGGATTTTTCTGTTGTCTGTGCCAAAAAAACCTGCAAGAAGCAGATTACCCATGCCCAGCCCAATATCCCTTGCTAGCTTTGCGAAAGCGTGGTGCACGCAAAATGTGTAGGGATCACGGGCCGTGTAGGAGATGCCATTTCCCAAAACAATGGCCTGCACTATAGTTGTGAGGACACTCAGTTCAGCAGTTTGCAGCTGCTGGCTGAGTCTCCGAGGCGCAAGAAGTTTTTTGGATGGGTAGAAGTAGAAGTAGAGCGGGAAGATGAGGGTGAAGATAGAGATGGCGCACTGGTCTGAACACTTGGAAGAGTTATGGGGCGCATATTCTTCTTCTTAGCCTTGTATTCTTTCACCACCAAATGCTCCGGCCAAAATTTGGCAGAGCAAATGGTGGCGAAACCACCAGCGGTTTTGAAACCACAGGTCTGGGACCTGTGATGGCAATATCCGGTGGTCCGGGACGTCTATTAGCTGGTGGGGCGAGACTGATAGTTATGGAGTTGGGTTCGGACTCGACAGACACGGACGCTACAGACATATCTACCTGCATACTCTCCGAAGTGATGCATTCGGGTCCCGAATCTGCTTCACCAGCAGCGATCGTTGCCCTTGGAGTGACAAACGTGATCAACTGCTGCACTGACGGAGTGGTCGGAGTTAGTTTTTCGGATGCCGGCGGACGAGAGGCAGTCGGCACTTGCAAGTCCCGCGGAGTGGACTTCTTGCGCCTCGGAGACTCAGCCAGCAGCTGCAAACTGCTGAACTGAGTGTCCATGGCCAAGAGCCGATCGTATTGCTGTTTAAAGCCCACAATCAGCTCTTTGAAGCCACTCCGCGTCTGCCTCATGAACGATCGCATGTCGTTTTCCACAGCACGGCATTCCTCACAACTATAGTGCAGGCCATTGTTTTGGGAAATGGCATCTCCTACACGGCCCGTGATCCCTACACATTTTGCGTGCACCACGCTTTCGCAAAGCCAGCAAGCGATATTGGGCTGGGCATGGGTAATCTGCTTCTTGCAGGTTTTTTTTGGCACAGACAACAGAAAAATCCATGTTGATGTCTTTTAATTTTTTTTATCGAGACAAAAAAGTTTAAAACAAATAGTAATCAGACCAATGTGCACAGTAAATGCTTAAAG
>JAWNNB010001237.1:0-85282 GCA_035043285.1 Drosophila subsilvestris
GCTTACCTTACAATAAGATTTTTCACTTTCAGCTAATTTCCGGCTTGACACTATGTATATTAAATATGGCAGCTGACGCTATCGAGTTTCGCAAAAAGTGTGACCATACAAACACCACGTTTACACTGCAGACAGTGTGCGCGTTCTGGCGGACTGAGCGGGAAACAACCACCGGATGTTCAATATTTAGGGAAAAGAAAAGAGATGTCGGAATGGTCGGTCAAACAGCTTGAATATTTGTCGTTTAGTATGTACAGAGACTTGACGGAGTTTAAAAAAAACTCGGTAAACTGTATAGATATTCATATTAGCCATGCTAAAACAATCTTTATGCTGCTATGACATTAGACTTTGCTCACTGACTAGCTGCAAATAGAGAAAGCCTAATTGGAAATTGAAATGGCACTATTAATGGATATTCCGATGCCTGGTTCTGGGAATACAAATAATGGCAGCACCGATAGACATTTTTTTGAAAATCCAAAAATTTCAGCTAAAATTATAGGCGTAAGATAAGGCGTAAGATATTCTCAGACTTGGCGTTATCCAACGTGCTACGGTTTCTGCATGCACTGTTGTACTTTTTTACTTTTAAATCTGTACCCGAAAGCTTCCAGTTGTGAGGAAAGAAGTAGCTCGACTCAGTCGCTTCTAGTCGCGACTCTACTTTTATACCCGTACTCAGTCAGTATATAAATTTGTAAGCTTATGATTGAAATTAAAAAAAAATTTTTAATTTTTACATTTTTTTGCTACATCTGTTAACTACATCTACATGTAAAATGTAGATAATACATCTAGAACAAATATTCTACATATACCATTTAGATTCTACATCTCCTCCGCTAGGGGTTGCTCGCGCATTGCACAGGGCAGTGTGTGCGAGCGAGACAGAATGAATATCGTCAGCAACGCCAGAGGAGGTGGGGGAAGCAACTGAAAATTAATTTCTTCATTCTGGCTATAATAATGGTCTGATCTGATTCAGATTCGGCAATCTGATAGATATGGTCATTTTCTACGATACTGCGTTTTTAGTTTTATCGGATCTTTAAAATTGTGGATGCCCCAGATTTTCGTCTTTTGTGAAGGCGGAAGGGGGCGGGGCGATATTTTGAAATACACTTGTAACAGTGTGATATCACATGAGTCTGGAAAAAAATTTCGTTGCTCTAGCTTTTATAGTCTCTGAGAACGAGGCGCTCATGAGGACGGACAGACGGACGGACGGACGGACGGACGGACAGACAGACATGGCTCTATCGACTCGGCTATTGATACTAATCAAGAAGATATATACTTTATGGGGTCGGAAAATTTTCCTTCTCTGCGTTACACACATCCACTTTTACCACAAATAAAATATAAACGAGAAGGAACGTGAGTCGCTTCTAGTCGCGACTCTACTTTTATACCCGTACTCAGTCAGTATATAAATTTGTGAGCTTATGATTGAAATTTAAAAAAAAATTTTTATTTTAACATTTTACATTTTTTTGCTACATTTGTTAACTACATCTACATCTAAAATGTAGATTATACATGTAGAACAGATATTCTACATCTACCATTTAGATTCTACATCTCCTCCGCTAGGGGTTGCTCGCGCATTGCACAGGGCAGAGTGTGTGCGAGCGAGACAGAGAATGAATAGCGTCAGCATCGCCAGAGGAGGTGGGGAAGCAACTAAAAATTAATTTCTTCAGTTTGGCCATAATAATGATCCGATCTGTACCAGATTTGGCAATCTGGTAGATATGGTTATTCCTTACGATACTGCGTTTTTAGTTTTATCGTATCTTCAAAATTGTGGCTGCCACAGATTTTCGTCCTTTGTGAAGGCGGAAGAGGGCGGGGCGAAATTTTGAAATACACTTGTAACAGTGTGATATCACATGAGTCTTGAAACAAAATTTGGTTGCTCTAGCTTTTATAGTCTCTGAGAACGAGGCGCTCATCAGGACGGACAGACGGACAGACAGACAGACAGACAGAGACTCGGCTATTGATGCTGATCAAGAATATATATACTTTATGGGGTCGGAAAATTTTCCTTCTCTGCGTTACACACATCGACTTTTACCACAAATACAGTATACCCCTTAACTCTTTTGAGTACGGGTATAATTATAAGATCACATATGTTACTGACTGAGTACGGGTATAAAAGGGGATTTGCGGCAACAGAAGCGACTCGAAATGTTCCTCCTCGCTTTTTATAGGGATCACAAGTTGGTTTGTTTTCATATAAAAGTATATCAAAAATCATTTTGTGTGCTCACGAATTGGTACATTTTCCGATTAAATGGAAGAATTTGGTTTTTTAGTAGGTATGTACGTGTTTTATTTCCACCGAATTTCCGTAAGTAAGGTTGAGTGATGAAATATTGAGTTCGTTTTCACATCGACGTCTTTTTTTTTTGGTCAAGAAGCTTGGCAAAGTTTCGGCAGAAATTTTCACAAAAAGACACAATAAGTTTTCCAATCAATACTATTATGTTGACCCCGATTGTAGGTGTCGCGTCTGCCTGCGTGAATGTGTCTATCCTCTTTCTTTATGCGTGTGTGTGTATGCGTGTGCAATTTGACCAAGATTGATGGGAATTTAAATTTAGTATTTCGGTATAAATATTTGCGCGTTCTACTGTGTTTGCGGCCGCGTCACCAATGCCAGATCCTCCCAAAACCCACGCTGCGCCACACCCCAAAGTGCCATCGTTTTCAATGTATGCGACTGGAGGATGGTTTTGTTTGAAAACTTTCTGGTATGTGTATGCAAGTTCTGCACTTAACTTGACAGTCAGAAAGTAAGCCAAATGCTGTCGTCATTCGGATAGTTATTCTCTGCTCCCTTTATCCCTGTCTCACTTCCTCTACTCTGCTATCAGTTGGTTTTGACGCAGTCAATATCTTCCCTAAGCAAGTGGCTACAAAAACTATGTTCCCAGCTCCCATGTACATATGTACATTTGAAATGACAAAAACGGCAAGTGCAGCGGTGCAAAGCCTTCTGATTTCATTGGCATGTCATCCAGAATCGTTTATGTAGACAAGTGACTGACAATTTACCGATAAATTTTAACAAAAAAGCTGAATTTCTCCAAATTGATTTACATTGCCTTGTGAATCGCTTCAACCTCGCTCTCAGAGCAACAAAATTTTGTTTCAGACTCATGATATCACACTGTTACAAGTGTATTTCAAAATTTCGCCCCGCCCCCTTCCGCCTTCACAAAGGACGAAAATCTGTGGCAGCCACAATTTCGAAGATACGATAAAACTAAAAACGCAGTATCGTAAAGAATAACCATATCTACCAGATTGACAAATCTGGTACAGATCGGATCATTATTATAACCAAAATGAAGAAATTAATTTTTAGTTGCTTTCCCCACCTCCTCTGACGTTGTTGACGATATTCATTCTCTTTCTCTCCGCACAAACTCTGCCATGTGCAATGCGTGAGTAACCCCTAGCGGAGGAGATGTAAAATCTAAATGGTATATGTAGAATATTTGTTCTAGATGTATAATCTACATTTTAGATGTAAATGTAGTTAACAGATGTAGCAACAAAAATGTAAAATGTAAAATTTTAAAATTTCTATTTAAATTTCAATCATAAGCTCACAAATGTACATATATACTGACTGAGTACGGGTTTAAAAGTAGAGTCGCGACTAGAAGCGACTCACGACTTCCATAAATTTGTGAGCTTATAATTGAAATTTAAAAAAAATGTTAAAATTTTACATTTTACATTTTTTTCTACATTTTTTAACTACATCTACATGTAAAATGTAGATAATACATCTAGAACAAATATTCTACATATACCATTTAGATTCTACATCTCCTCCGCTAGGGGTTGCTCGCGCATTGCACAGGGCAGTGTGTGCGAGCGAGACAGAGAATGAATATCGTCAGCAACGCCAGAGGAGGTGGGGGAAGCAACTGAAAATTAATTTCTTCATTCTGGCCATAATAATGATCCGATCGTACCAGATTTGGCAATCTGGTAGATATGGTCATTCTTAACGATACTGCGTTTTTAGTTTTATCGTATGTTTAAAATTGTCAATGCCACAGATTTTCGTTCTTTGTGAAGGCGGAAGGGGGCGGGCGAAATTTTGAAATACACTTGTAACAGTGTGATATCACATGAGTCTGGAAACAAAATTTTGTTGCTCTAGCTTTTATAGTCTCAGAGAACGAGGCGCTCATCAGGACGGATAGACGGACAGACAGACATGGCTCTATCGACTTGGCTATTGATACTGATCAAGAATATATATACTTTATGGGGTCGGAAAATTTTCCTTCTCTGCGTTACACACATCCACTTTTACCACAAATACAGTATACCCCTTGACTATTTTTGAGTACGGGTATAAAAATACATTTTCCAAGTTAAACCGTCCATAAATTGTACTAAATTATACACATACATTCATACATACGCTTACAAATATAAATCAGAGCTCAAAATTTAACTAGGCACAAAAAAGAACGAACAAAAATGAACGATGATCAAAAAAGAACGGTTAACAAAAAGGAACGAACTAAAAGCCTAGTACTGAGACGCGCTAAATTTTCGGTCGACCGAAAGTGCTGTATATTCCGCTCGGTGCCTAGTGTGACCAAAGTGGGTAAACTGCATGCTCTACGGTTACACTGTTTTCTGTTTGTTTACAAACAGAAATCTGTTAAAATTTCATATGTTGTATTAAAGCAAGCAGAAATGTCTTATTTGTGGGCGCTGTGGAGCTGGAGGACGATAATGCACACTGCAATATTGTATAAATCCGATCCTGCAGGACACATATGCAATCAACATTGTTTTTATTTCCTTTCGATTGATTAAATTGAGTACCGGTTATAAAATTAATAAATAATAATATCCATATAACAGACATACGTCTGTTTGATTGAAAATAAGAATCGCCTATTGCCTTGCTTATCCGTCTTCGGTCCTCTTTATTCAAGGCAATGGAACTTTTAGAATTCGTAAGATGCCAAACAAACCCCGCTTGTACAGGATACCATACACAGTCTCTACCACGGTCCGTGTACGATCAGTTTCATCCGAAATCTGCTCACGCCTGAAGGTGCCGTTTTTTTCTATCGCAATAGCTATTTCTTTGTCGTATTGAACATGTTCCAAAATATCTGTGTGGTCTTGTGGTCTTCCGGCTGGTGTGATGGGTGTGGATGGTCTTCCGGCTGGTGTGATGGGTGTGGATGGTCTTCTGGGTGATGTGATGGGTGTGGATGGTCTTCCGGCTGGTGTGATGGGTGTGGATGGTCTTCTGGGTGGTGTGGATGGTCTTCTGGGTGGTGTTGATGGTCTTCTGGGTGGTCTGGGTGGTGTGGATGTAGGTGATGATGCACTTGCAGTTGGCGTGCTGCTCCTGGCCGCAGATTTTTTGGCGCGTTTACTTGATTCGTCGTCGTCCCATTCCCAGACCTCCGTTTTTGTTGTTTTTGTATATTTAACTTTCATGTTATGTTAGTAAAATGTTGTTTACTTTTAGACCGCACCGCTTTATTTAAAATGGTTGACTTTACGATAGTTGGCGCGGCTTGGCAGCCCATATATCGAATACTTAGTAAAGATCCGTTAGTTACCAATGCATACATACATACATACATAGTATACCAGTTAAATTATTTATTCGCAATTATTGTTTACATATTTGGTTTTTTTTTGTGTGTTTTTGCTATTTTATCATGGATACATTAACCATACAAGATGTTCTTGCTTCGTATTTGGGCGTACATAACATACACCAAATAAATTTAACGGAGTTTCAAGGTGCACTTCGGCATCTCGACATGGGTCGAACAGATTGGCTGCTTGGAGGAAAAATTAATTGCCTTTTGTCGAACCTGAACGGATTCACAGGGAAACAGTTTTTCCTTGCATATGATGAGGTCCACCTGCCTTTGAACGAGTCAATAACTCCAAATCGCTGGAAGATATTAGCCATCTCTTGCCAAACCTTGGACGCGAGGCATTTTAGGTATGTCTATTTGCATGTGGTGCCCATACATCCAGCATCAGCAGATCCAGTTGAAAATCCAGTTGATCGTTCAATGCTGGGTAAGGAAAAAATAAATACGGCAGTAAAATTGGTTTTAACCAGAATAGAAAACATGGGCCTAATACAAAATTTATTGGCCATTGTTGCTGATGGCAACTATGCCAATAAAATTTATGAAGAAGTCAACATTGACTATAATATTCCAACCTTATGGGACCTGACACACCTCACCAAAATTTTTGCGTCATCCAAAACTGCCCCATTTAAAGATGAAATTTTAAAACATCTTTATGAAGCAGATTTTACTCTCGATGGGTGGGAGAGAACGTTCACCGATGTGCCCGAATGGAGCATTTCGGTTCCAATGGACTATATAGCATATTATCCGCCTCAATTCTCTTCTTTGTACAGAACTGTACACAAATTCTTCTCGTCACCCAACAACACCCACCCATTGAGTTTAAGAAACGTGAACTGCAATATTCTAGAAACGAATGGGCAAGTTTTGAGTACATTGGCAGGTAATATCCTCCAGTTCGCGTCCTTTTTAAGGGAGCCGAATGAGCTGCAACAGAATCCTTTATTTTTCATCACACAATTAGTTGGGGCACTTGCTCTGTTAACTACAGAGTAGTTTAGTAATATAGAAATAGAATAGGCAATAGAATAGGGTATAGTATAGTATAGGATAGATAGATAAGTCAAGCAGGTATGTATGTATATATTATGTATTATCTTTGTATTGATAAGCATTGCCTTAAAAATTTGTTATGCATAATAATAGAACAATCAAAATATTGTGCTGGTCGATGGAGTCCGTACACCTTTTCTGACGTCCGAAAGCTCCTACTCGAAACTGATTCCGCACGAATTGGCCCGATACACTCTCTTCTGTAAGTTCTCCGTCTATTATTTTTGACTATTTTGCGTGTATTTGACCCCAATATACCTCCACAGTTTTCGTCTGGCGAGACAATGGGACACTCGGCGGATCGTCTGGCATCCCATCCGCATTTAATGTTTCCCGCGGCGAACAGGATGAGTACGCTCTGAGATCACACACGCTGGCAAAGCAAGCCCTCGGGCTGTCTCTTGGAGGCGGATTACACATCGTTCAATAGGTAGGACAAGGCGAGTGACCTTCATACGCCATAAACATTCAACCCGCATCGTACTCCTCCACAGTGCCGGGCAGCCACCAAAGTTTGGTCATGCTGCCGTTGGAACAATCTACAATAAAAACACAATCGAAGAGTCCACGGTCACACTGGACAGCATTAGTAATAATTTTTTTCTGTAAATTTAGCTGCTGCGTTTAAAATGTCTCACCAAACGGGAATCCGAGGTAAATTCTTATCTAAACCAAATATAAAATCCAAGATTAACATTCCTTTGTGCTGTCGCAGCCAATGAGCAACTGGCAAAGCTGTTTGGAAAGGCCAAAAATGGGAAATTGCGAGTACTAAAAGTATCCATAGAGAATGGTGAGTATATACACAATAAATATACTGTGTATCCAGTGATAAGCACACTGTTTCCGGCCTCTCTTCCGCCCCCACAGAACAGCTCAGCTGTAGTGCCACAGCTGATGCGAAGAAGGATTGGGAGCGCGACTACGATAAGCTAGCCGCTGCTCGAGGAGAATGTGCCCTGCTACATATTGTACCGGCTGGACGCGAAGATACCGCTGGGTCACAGCTGGCTGCTGATCAGCTGGATTCCGGACACGGCCAGCATACGCCAGAAGATGGTGTATGCCTCCACCAAGGCTACGCTCAAGACGGAGTTCGGCTCTGCTTACATCACAGAGGAGCTGCACGCCACCACTCTGGAGGAGACCACGCTGGAGGGCTACCGCAAGCACAAGCGGGACGTTGCGGCTCCCGCACCGCTCACCACGCGTGAAGAGGAGCTGCGTAAGACGGAGGTTCACACCGAAATCAGCACGAACACACGGCAGCAGACGCTCGGCGGGATCTCCTGCCCCCTGACGGATGCCACGGTGGCAGCTGTGCAGGATCTGGTGCGTGGCAACTACGACTACTTGCAGTTTCGCATCTATTTCGAGGAGGAGCGCATCCATGTCGCCCATGCGGCCCAGGTGGAGCTCATCGCTCTGCCCAAGCAGGTGCCCGAGGATCATGCCCGTTACCATCTGTTCCTGTTCCGGCACACCCACGAGGGCGACTACCAGGAGTCGTATGTGTTTGTCTACTCCATGCCCGGATACACGTGTTCAGTGCGCGAGCGCATGATGTACTCCAGCTGCAAGGCGCCGTTCCTCGAGCAGCTGGCGGCAATGGGTGTCGATGTGGTTAAAAAGGTACGTGGAAAGGCCTGTTATTCCGATTGCTTGGCTAATCGTTTTTCTTCTCTAGCTGGAAATCGACAACGGCAACGAGCTGACTGAAGCCTACCTGCTGGACGAGCTGCATCCAAAGAAGATATTGCATCGTCCGGCATTTGCCAAGCCCAAGGGCCCACCGAATCGCGGCGCCAAGCGCCTCACGCGTCCCTCCAACGAAGACCAAGTCTGAATCGCAAACCCCACCGAGTCAATGCTCCTCTCCTATCCACCTTCAACTTTCGTTTTCCTAGCAACGCATTTAATTTATTTCATGTCGTTAGATCTCTTAAAATGCTGCCAAACATTTGAGTATTCCCGTTTGCTTTTGGTGGGTCCAGCCTTACAGTTTTCCTTTGAAGTTCCTATATAAAGAATATATATGTGTATTAATATTTGATACATACTATTGAAAAATTACAAACACGCTGCACGCTGCCGCTCACACAGCACAGCTCACACCAATACAACTGCAATGAGTTGAGACTCCCGTGGACAAACGGCTGAGACTCCTTTGGGCAGATGGCAACCAATTCCCTCCTTGATCGCTGTTTGATCCTCCAAGTCAGCTTCAGTTATATTCCAGATCAGCCTTCTTAATTATCACAAACACTGTTATAAGTTTTATTTTAGTTTCAGTTTTATTCTTTCTTTATATATTTTCGTTGCACACGACTTGTCACAGTAACAGCAGAAACAAAAGTGAACCGACGCTTCATTGCGGGATATAGATGTGTATGTGTGTGCATTCAGCACATCACATACATAGCAAAATGGTTGTATGTAGATGTGTCTGGTATGTTTGTTTTTGTCTTACGCAGAAGAACAAATTATTTCATCATCCATTTACACACATGTACTCATA
This sequence comes from Drosophila subsilvestris, assembly GCA_035043285.1. Lineage (NCBI taxonomy): Eukaryota > Metazoa > Arthropoda > Insecta > Diptera > Drosophilidae > Drosophila > Drosophila subsilvestris. Next base: position 9,253 of record JAWNNB010001237.1, read on the forward strand.
CATGCGTCTCAAAGGAGTAGCCAGATCGATGGACTTCTTCTGCATTTTTCAACAAATACATATGTATATGTGTGCATGTGAAAAAGCACGTGTACGTTGACTCTGTTATTGAATTATGTGAATAACTTACTCTTGAGGTGTTTTCCATCGCTTAATAACTGCACAGGCTGCTTCCAATCCACACCAAGGTTTTTAATATAAATTATAAATAGCTCCATCAATACATACCTTTTGAGCTTGATCTTCTTCTTTCTTTAGTTTTTTCTTTGATAGAGACGACATAAACATAAAAACAAAACATCGATTTTTCGCCAAAAAAACATCGATGCTTATAAAATTTTTAAAAACATCGATGCATCGATAGTAGCATCGATGTTTTTCCACCTATACTGTGCAACAACTATGGCTGGCTGCCACATAAACAAAAAGACGCGATTAAACAAACAATGCACCGTTAGAATCAAGGCGTCAGGCTGCTGTGTAACTGCGCAGGAGTCAAAATAAACAAATGGAACTCACCAAGGATTATTTTTTCCAGCAAACGGAGGATTTAGTTAGTTGGGTCACTGATTTTCGATTCACTAATTCACAATCCCGATTTGCGTGTTGAACTACCGACGGAAAAACAACTTAGAACTGGCTATAAAAGCCTTGCAACTGATCCACTGACCACGCATTAAAGTCGCCCGCTATCACTAGGGGCGCTCTGCCGCGCGAGACTTCTGCTATGTCTGATAGCATCCTCTAGAAGCGCGCTTGGTCCCAGCTCGGCGGAGCGTAGCAGCTGTAGAAGGTGACCCGTCTCAACTTCGCTCTGACGAAGCCGTCGTTGGCAGAGCATATCTCCCGTGGGGGGGTTTTTACAGCTCAGATGGCTGCCTTCCCGCATCTGCTGTTAGTCCAGCCGTTTCCCGGTATCGTCCTGAATGGCTCGCATATGAGCACATGAGTGCATCTCATGCTGATCTCTTCGACAGGGCGCTCCTAAACAGATGGCGTCTACCGCTGCCGGCCACGTGCGTCCAGTCGGCGCTCTTCCCCTTCCAAAGCATGCACTCTGGCTCCAAGTTTCAGTCTTTTGCTGTGCGGTCCTCCTTGCCACATCTGCAGAGCTTCGATCTGTAGACCTCGCTCCTGCACTGCCGTGCCATGTGCCCGAATTCGAGGCATCGAAAACACTTGGTGACGCTGACCCGTTCGCGAAGTCTGCACCTAACCCAGCTTACTCTCAGCACTCTCCGCCTGCTCACCCAGCGTCTCGACAACTTCACTCTTGAATGTCTCAGTCTCCTGTCCCGACTTGTTGAGTTGCAGCAAGAGCTCTCCTTTTTGCGTCCTCCTGATTCTGGCGACCGCGTCTCCAAGTCCGTGAAGGGTTTCATCCGTCTTCCCTTTACGCAGTATTTCAGCGTAGCTGGTTTCGCATTTCGTGGAAATAATGATGGCATCCGGTCGCGTCTTGTCTATGAGAGATTCAGGCGGCTTTTCCGTCTTCTTCCTTCTGCGTCGGTTGGACACAGTCTGGGATGGGAGCTCTTTGGGCGCTTCGTTCTCCGTTACGATGGGGGCGTCGTTTTCGACTGCTACGCCTGGGGTGGTCTGCCCTACAGCTGATGCCTTGGTCCTCTTCGTCCGAGGTGTTGGCGCACCAGCAGCCTGCTTCCTCTTCGGCTCCGGAGCCGTTCTAAAGAACGGGGAGGTCTGAGTGGACTGGTGAGTCCTGATCAGCGCCTTGGCTCCTTCGTCGAGCAGCTGGATGGCTACCAGCTCATACAGCACCCGTATTCTCTCGATCAAGTCCCGCATAGGTTGGTGTATCGACCGCCTCTTCCCATCTTCGAGCATCTCCACAAGCTGTGTGATTTCTCGTCCGAGATCGCGCAGTGCTGTGCTGCTCTGTGAGTTCTGGCCCGTGCGTGCCGGCTGGGGCACGTCAGTCAGCTCACCAGTCGGGGTTCTCGCCATTTTGTTGCTTTTTGTAAAGCCTTCTACCTTCTCCTTCAAAATGGGTGTTTGTGTACTCATTTGATTGGGTCCCAACTCATAAACCGTTGTTCTTGTCCGTTGTACAGTCGCGTTCTGATCCCATGGTTTTCTATGTAAGCAGGGAGGTCATGCGAGGGTTGACTCTCGCCCTTATGGGGTCGAGATTTTAGAGCCGGATCCGCGCTAGTCAGGAGTGACTCAACTGAGCCTGTACGTCCAACAAGAAGCGTGCTTAGAGATTTTTCAATTTTTTACGGGACGGGGGCAGAAGCAACATTAGCCTAACAGACATTTCGGCAGGATTTCACTCCGCGTACTAAAGTGTTAGAATACTGACTTCCGTCAGCCCTGGCGTCGTAGCAGCTGCTACTAGCAAGGATGACTGAAAGTGAGGGATTCATTGCGTCTATACCTAACCATCAGTTTGGTTTCAGGCATGAACATGCTGCCGAACAGCAGTTGGGAAGGGTCACTCAGTTCATACTATCTGCTTACGAACGCTTCATGTACTGCTCGGCAACGTATATGGTCATACAAGAGGCTTTTGATCGAGTTTGGCACACTGGATTGAAATATAAGATCAAGCGAATACTTCCAGCATCCCTATATCTGGTATTGGCTAACTATTTGGAGGACAGGATTTTTGTTGTTGAATGCGCGGGTGGTACGAAGTCTTGTGTTGGGCTCATGTCAGCAGGTGTTCAGCAGTTTGTACACAGCCGATATGCCAAAGCCAATTGACAGGAACGTAATGTTGGCCACGTATGCGGACGACACAGCCATAATGTCCACTGGCAGCACCCAGCGGGTTGCTGTATGGAGACTCAATTGCTTCTTAGAGAGGATCGCAGAATGGGCGAAGAAATGGGGCATTACGATTAATGCATCCAAAACTGTACATATCGTACATACACTTCGCGCCGTCCAACAGATGGATGGCGAGCGGCAGGTGGGCATAGCCGAGCAGAGGATTGAGGAAGTCACTGTACACCCATACCTTGGAGTCAGACTTGACAAAAAACTTCTATTTCACCATCACATCACTTCTCTGCTAACAAAAATCATAGCAAGGGTCAAGAAGCTGCATTGACTACTGAATAGCAACAGCAGGCTTACATTTAGTGCCAGAGTACTGCTCTACAAAGAAATGATTGCCCCTATCTGGCAATACTCCCTTTCAGTATGGGGCCCCTTGGCTACTAGTTGTGAGTTTGGCAGACTGCAAGTTGAGCAGAATAAAATTCTACGGCTTATTTCTGGCGCCCGTTGGTATACACGGAATGACACGATACACTGGGATTTGGAAGTGGAAACGGTAGAGGCAGTGTATGTGAAGGCATGCAAGCGATATGTGGACCGGCTTAGGAGTCACCCGAACAAGGAAGCTGTTAAAATAGTAACAGACCCGTATGTGCCACTTAGGATAGAAAGGCTTCGGTATTCAGAGTATCTTAAAACTAATCTACCCAGGGAATTGGAGAAGCAGGAGTGGGATCGCATAGTTATGGTTCCATATCAGCGCCCATACACGGAAAGTTACCAGATATTCTCGGATAGAATAGATGACTCAAATCGAAGACAAATGGTACACTTGGGGTATAACTTGGAGACAGCGCCTTTTAACTACTATACTGACGTTTCACAAGGAAAAATAATGTTAATAAAGGAAATAGAGAAGAGGCCTGTAATATGGGACCTGGCCGATAAAAAACATTTCGACTCCATAACAACCAAAAATGCTTGGGATTCTTTGGCCAAAGAAATTAATAAGGACGGTAAATATAATTTAAGTCAATTATTTATTGATAGTAGCACATGTTTTCCAGTGACTATTTGCAAATTGGCGTCCCTGAAGGACAGCTACCGCTACCATATAAAGTCGGCAAACAAGGGTAAAAGTGGTAGTGGAGGAGTCCAATTTAATAAGCCGGTGGCCAATGATTGTGTGTATTGGACGTTTACTCCACACATGTCATTCTTGCCCGACCTTTCCGCACAGAGGCGAACTTTTGAGTTCGACTTTTTTCCCGAGGATGAGAGCAGCTCAGCCGGACTGGAAGAAACTTCACTATGCAGCACATCGTTTTTGGAGACGCAGTGGGCCGAGGGCGAAAAGGATGTGGAGAAGGAGCTCAGTAGCTCAACATATTCTTATGTAAGTAGAATACTTCGACTTAGTTATAAACGTAATTTTTAATTCCTCAATCATTTTTCACAGGAAAGAAAGCAAAGAAGCGATCTGCGCCGAACGATTCCTCATGTACAGCTAAGGTTTGCGATTTTTTGGGAAAGCTCGTCGATCAGCAGGTGACTCCAGCAGTACCACCAAATCCTGTTTTGTCATTCTGGGATTCTATGCTCAGCTCGTTGCCGTTGGAGGAAAAGGCAGAAGTGGAGGACCATATCACACGATATATTCTAGATAGGAAGAGTGGTTTAAAATTTAATTAAATAAATGAAAAATAATGAAAAATTCTAATTTATAATGTTTTGAACGCCAGCAGCTTCATGTTGCCAAGAAACCGACCCGTTAGGACTGTTGACATAATTTTTAAAATTATTTCTTATTGCCTTGCTGCAGTCCAGAGGGCGACCGCGGAAACAGGGCCGGAGATCGGCCAATACAGTGTGCGCCTGAATTAATGAATCTTCATTAATTGCATATGTTTTGGGACCTGTGCGCATTAAGAAGTTGTGCAGCGAACAACACGCAGCCACAATCTTTTGAGACTTCTCGGGTTGGCTTAGCAGAGTACGTTGAACAGCCATCCATCTGGCGCAAAGAATGCCAAAAGCATTCTCAATGCAAAGACGTGCTCGGCTTAATCTGTAGTTGAATATACGCTCGTCCACAGCCAGGCTTCGGGAGCTAAATGGCTTCATAATGCGCTTATGCAGCGGGAATGCATCATCTCCAACAATGTAATATGGAGTTCGCTCTCCATTTAGCACATTGTCGTCAGGAAACTGCAGAGTTCCTGACAACAATACTTTTCCAAGCCCACAGTGTGAGAAGGCATTCATATCTCCCTCACGTCCGTCGGGAACAAATCCGAGGCATGTGGTTGGAGGTCGAAACGGAGTATCGAGCCTGTTCCGCCGTTATAGCTGCAGAGGATCCAGAGGGTCAAGTGGAAATCCAAGATATGTACGATGATTGCTATGCGGTGTACGAGCAAAGTTCAGCTGAGCTTAACGAACAGCTCCAGCCCCCAACTGTCACTCCAACAGCGCAACCAGCCGTCCAGGTGCCAATGCCCAGCGGTTGTCGCCTTCCTCCATGTGACACGGAGGTTTTCAGTGGGGACTACTGTAAAGTAGTGATCTTGGCCGGGGTACAACTCTCAGTCCCGCCAGGGTCGACAATACAGCAGTATTTATAGTCTGCCAGGACTCCGAGTTTTGGACCCGCCAGCTGGGCAGGAAGGGCGATCTGGCGGCGGAGAAATTGGGGAAACGATTTCCAGAAGGCACGTGGGCAATCGCCGGGCAGCACCTCTGGGAAACTATGCAACGGGATCTGGGAACTATTTCCCCAAAGGCACATGGGCAATCGCCGGGCGGTACCTCTGGGGAAGCTACTGGTTGAGATCAGGGAAACTATTTCGCCAAAGACACGTGGGCAATCGCCGGGCGGTACCTCTGGGGAAACTACGCAATGGGACCAGGGAAACTATTCCCCCAAAGGCACGTGGGCAATCGCCGGGCGGTACCTCTGGGGAAACTACGCAATGGGACCAGGGAAACTATTCCCCCAAAGGCACGTGGGCAATCGCCGGGCGGTACCTCTGGGGAAACTACGCAATGGGACCAGGGAAACTATTCCCCCAAAGGCACGTGGGCAATCGCCGGGCGGTACCTCTGGGGAAACTACGCAATGGGATCAGGGAAACTATTCCCCAAAGGCACGTGGGCAATCGCCGGGCGGTACCTCTGGGGAAACTACGCAATGGGACCAGGGAAACTATTCCCCAAAGGCACATGGGCAATCGCCGGGCGGTACCTCTGGGGAAACTACGCAATGGGATCAGGGAAACTATTCCCCAAAGGCACGTGGGCAATCGCCGGGCGGTACCTCTGGGGAAACTACGCAATGGGATCAGGGAAACTATTCCCCAAAGGCACGTGGGCAATCGCCGGGCGGTACCTCTGGGGAAACTACGCAATGGGATCAGGGAAACTATTCCCCAAAAGCACGTGGGCAATCGCCGGGCGGTACCTCTGGGGAAACTACGGGTTGACAGGGGGGAAGTTTCTTTCAGAGTTTACCCGCAGAGACCTGGGCAGTCGCCGGGCGGTATCTCCGGGGTGATACTCATCTACGGGGGGAAAGGAAAGGTTAGGATAAATAAATAAGCAGGCCGGCAGTCATTTTTACAGTCATTTTTATTCAAAAGATTATAGTAACTCCTACTTAACAACGCACCGCTCCGCCCCCTTCTCCCCCACGGCAAGACTCGCTTACCCCTCTTTCCTGTTGTTCTCCAAAATATAAATCCTATGCTGGTCACACGTGTCTGTTTATTCGCTGGTCCGCAACTCTTCCTTTTTTTCCAGCTCGCTCGAGTTTTATACCCACCACTCGCTACAATTTTTGTAGCTCGCCTGCCGGCCATGGTTTCCGACGCGTCTTTTCTGCTGCCGTTGCCATGGTTTCCGACGCTCTGCTCTCTCTGCCGCTCTGCTCTCTGCTGTCGTTAGCATGGTTTCCGACGCTCTGCTCTCTCTGCCGCTCTGCTCTTTGCTGTCGTTGGCATGCGATCTGCCGCTCTGCTCTCTGCTGTCGTTGGCAGGCGATCTGCCGCTCTGCTCTCTGCTGTCGTTGGCAGTGTCTTGTGTTGCATACTTTCAGTTAGCGACTTTGTTGGGCGGATATTAATTTATTTTAATGGTAAGACTTCTAGGCGCTACTTAATATTAATTGTTTTTGCTTATACTTACTTACTTACTAACATCGTTAAACATAAAAAATCAAAGAAAATAACTAATAACTAAATAACCTTCGTTTTGAAAAAGAAAAAAAAATAATAATAATACAAAAATGTAAAATTTGTGATGGGCGTCCGCCCTTTCACACTCCCTCCTCACTTCGGGGGGTCCGAATAGTAACCGTGACTGCGCGGCCTCGAGTTATTTTTATTCGGAAGCATCTTCCCCGGTGCACCTCCAACCGCCTTACTCCTGTCCGGCCCATCTCTTGGCGGAGGTATTCGTATACGTTCCGGATTAGTTGGATGGGTAGCTGACGTTCCGCCGTATTCACCCGCCATTCCGCTGGGGCTTCGGTCCAGCGACCCTCCTCTTCTGTCGTTCCGGGGTGTATCCGGCACAGCGTCGATAACCCTGCAGCTTCTTCCGTCGGCAAGGGGAGCTCGCATTCGGCATCGCATTCTTCCGGTGGCGGTGGCGTGACGATGATGGGGTGGTCCGGTGACGCTATCATTGGAGCATCGTTCTGAGGCGCGAGATCCAGATTCAGGGGTGGCACTGGCTCATGCTCCATCACCAACTCCCATTCTTCCCAGAGAGGGAAATCCCAGCTACTCGTGGCGGGATGGCAGGACTTGGGGCCATGATGCTCCCCTGGTAGCCTGAATCGGTCGAGTCGACCAGAGTGGAAGCTGGGCTGCCGCGCCCGCGCAGGATCGTGCTGCGATCGTCGCTGTCCGTGGTCACGTTATCGTCGTCCACGGCGGGTCCGTAGGCCCCAACAAACCCACGGTTTAAGGCGGAGACCGGGCGGCCGTCGGGCTCTTCCTTTTCGGTCTCGTCTGCATCCGATATGTCCGAATAATGTGGGACTTCAGTTGGTGATTTTCCCGTTCCCCCGTTCTGCTGCTGACTCTCCCACTCTTCCCAGAAGTCTGCCTCCCAATTGGCGGGATGGGTGGAGTCAGAGTCCCGTAACTTGGGGCTACGTTCCAGGTTTGTTGGTGGGATTCTGTGTCCCAGTGGGTGGGATCCTGGGTCATCAGCCCGTTCCCCTGCTTCGGCCTCGGCTTGAGGTACGGATTCCGGCTGCTGCTCGAGCCATCCTGTTACAGCAGCCAATCGCTGGTCCCGGGGAATTCTCTGGTAGTCTACGAAGCTCTCTTGCTCCAGCCGGAAACAATCTGGTATCTGATAGCCCGATGGTCCGATGATTTGCTGCCCTCCGTTCGGGTGTGCGGTCATTGGTGGTTTTACTACTTCTCCGTTGTTGCGACGTTTCATCGTGATCCAATCTATGAAGAAACTCTGAAAATTAGTGCCTGTCTAACTTATGGAAATTCCCTTCCTCTAATCCTGCTTGAGCGGTGCTTGTGGAAATGTTAACATTATTTTTACTTAATTTAATCCCATAAGGGGTTATATACTTATGTAAGGTTATGGTTTGTGGGTCTGCCCGCTTTTTTGGGGCGAGGACGTTACGATAGCGCTGCTACTGTAAGTGGCCCTCGTGAAACGGTGATCATGCCGATGTCTTTGGTGTCGCCTCCGTCGTCTTCGGTCCCATGGAATTCCTTGAGATCCATCAAACTGGCCGTCTTCCTGTGTCGTCCCTGGGGTCTTTGGAGCCGCACGATATTCGAAGACAAGAATTTGATGACCTTGTACGGTCCGTCATATTTCGGTGCTAGCTTTGCTGCGAAATTATCCGATGCTTTGGAGAGGTGGTGTTGACGAAGGAGTACCAACGCTCCAAGTGCAGGTCTCCATTCTCGTCTTCGCAAGTCGTAAGTCTTCTTTTGTTCTTGGGATGCCCGCTGCGTGTTCTCTCGTACCACCTTGAAGACTTCCTGCAGCCGCTTGGCCTTTTCTTGTGCGGGTTCTGCTTCTTCTCCCATTCCTGGAGTTACTTCGTCGTAAAGTGATCCTGGTAGTCGTGGTTCCCGACCTAGCACGAGAAATGCTGGACTGAAACCAGTGGTGTCAGAAGTGCTGCTATTTATGGCTAAAGTCAATTCCGGCAGCAGGTCGTCCCATGTCCGTTGATCGCCATCAAGATATTGTGCCACCATCGTCTTAATGGTCCTGTTTGCCCTCTCGGTAGGATTTTGTTGTGGCGTATACGGCGCCGTGTGTTCCAATGTCATCCCTACTTGCTCGCAGAACTTCCTGAAGGAGCGGCTCGTGAATTGTGTGCCGTTGTCACACACAAACTTTCTAGGGATGCCGAATCTGCTGAGTATCCTTTCTCGAAATGCTTTCTCTAAAAGGGCGGTGGTAGCCTTCCGGAGTGGTACTAGTTCCACCCATTTGCAGAATGAGTCAAAGAAAACGAGGAGCATCGTGTTGCCATGTTTTGACCGTGGCAAGGGTCCCACGAAATCCGCGCACAAAATGTCGAACGGGCCCTTGGCTTGCCGCGTATACATTTTCCCTGCTGGTTTTCTTTGGCTCACCTTAAATCTTTGGCAGTTTTCGCATCGTTGGACGTACTGTGCGACGTTTCTGTAAAGACCTGGCCAGTAATATCGTCGGGTCACCCGGTCAGCGGTCTTCCGTATTCCTTGGTGTCCTGCGGTGGGATGATCATGGCATTCTTCTAGTACTCGCCTCCGATGATCACTGGCGACACATAGTTTCCACGGTTGGGAGTCTTCCTCATCTGGTCGGCATCCTGTATGCTTGTAGAGCTGTCCGTTCTCGATAAGGAAATCGCTGCACTGCTCGGGTTGTTCCTTGATCCTCTTGAGCAATCTTATAATCCAGGGGCATGTGGGTGGCTCCTCTAACGTTCGCTGCAGGGCTTCGATGGGTTGACGCGAAAGGGCATCTGCTACTATGTTCTGGCTCCCTCGGCGGTAGTGGATGTCGAAACGGTACTGTTGAAGTTCTAAAGCCCACCGGGCGATGCGGCCTGTAGGACTTTCGATAGAATTTAGCCATTTCAAGGCAAGATGGTCCGTAACGACGTCAAAGTGATAACCCTCCAAGTAACAGCGTAACTTTCTGATGGCCCAGACGATCGCTAAGCACTCCTTTTCTGTTGCTGAGTAATTTTCCTCTGCTTGTAACAGGCGGCGACTGGCATAGGCTATGACCCTCTCCTCTCCGGTGATCTGTTGTGTCAAAACTGCTCCTAAGCCGTAGAAGCTGGCGTCAGTCTGTAGCGTAAATCTCTCCTTGAAGTCTGGGCATGCTAAGACGGGTGCTTGTGTCAACTTCTCTTTCAGGTCCTCGAATGATCTCTGCTGCTCCTCTCCCCAGATCCACGGCTTGCCCTTCTTTAGGAGGCTAGTCATTGGTTGGACGATTGTAGCAAAATTTGGCACAAATCTTCGGTACCACGAAGCCATCCCCAGACAGCGTCTCAGCTCCTTGATTGTATTAGGGGGTGCTAACTTCCGGACTGCCACTATCTTCTCTGGGTCGGTATGGATCCCTTGCTCGCTAACGACATGCCCCAGGTAGACAATGCTCTTTTGGAAGAAACTACATTTGTTTTGGTTCAGTCTCAGATTTGCTTCACGCAGCCTGCGGAATACTTCTTGCAGGTTATTGACGTGGTCATCCAGGTCCTTCCCGATGACAATGATGTCATCGAGGTAAGCGAAGGCATGAGGTTCCATCTTTGGTCCGATAACGCTGTCCAGGGCTCGCTGAAATGTTGCTGGTGCTGAGTGCAATCCGAATGGCATGACTTTCCAATGGAACAGTCCTCTGCCTGGTACCGTAAATGCCGTGTATTCCCGACTTCCCTCAGCCATCGGGATTTGCCAATACCCGTTCTTTAGGTCCAATGTCGAGATGTAGTATGCGTCACGGAGCCTCTCGAGGATATGATTGATCCTGGGTAGCGGATAGGCATCAGGTACTGACCGGGCGTTGAGTTGTCTGAAGTCGACACACATGCGCATCTCGCCTGTCTTCTTTCCTACCAGTACGATGGGCGCGCTATGTGGGCTCTTTGAAGCTTCGATCCTTCCGTCCCGTAGCAACTCGTCGACTTGGTCATCTATAATCTTCTGCATGGCCGGATTTTTCGGGTAATATCGTTGTTTCACGGGCTTGTCGTCCTTCATATAGATTGTATGCTGTGCTATGTGCGAAATACCTGCCAGACCTTCGAATTTAGCTAATTCTTCTTCCAGGAACGCGGCTACCCACGGAGTGGGTGGTGGTTCGTTGGCCTGGAACTTCTGTAGCGGGGTTTCTTCGAGCGGAGTAGTGACGGCAGCTAGTTTTACGGTGGGATGGGCAGTCTGGCCTATCCTGCGAAACGGATTCTGCTGTTGACCCTTTGCTGCGTCTGCCAATGGTGTTAGCTCGTAGTCCGTGCGAGTTTCCTGATCAGGGTGATCCCTCTGGGTCTGCCTGTTGTGTGCTGCTGTGATACTGGCGTCTTCCTGGCCCTTCGGCATTGTCCTGGTAAGGCTTCTGAGTATTTCAGAGTTGGATGGTGGTGATGGCGTTGTTCCGCTAGAGTAGCTGGGTCTTTCGTTGTCGAGTCGAGGTTGAGTTTCTTCTTGGGCGTTGCTGCTTGGTCCGTTCTCGATTGTCTTCAGAGTAGGTCGACTGGCCCTGGGGATGTCCAGCGGTGTCGCAGCCACCTTTGTTGCAGATTCGAGGTTCCTGGCGTTATGTGAGTTGTACTGGCGGTGATATTAACTGGCCCTGGGGATATCCAGCGGTGTCGCAGTTGTCTTTGCCGCAGTCCCGTTGCTTCTGTGGGCGTCTGGTGGTGAGTCGTCGGTAGACGGACTGGCCCTGGGTGCATCCAGCGGTGTCGCAGTCGTCTCCGGCGCGGTTTGATCGAGTCCTGGTGTCATCTTTGTGTTGTCTGTGCTTCTGGGTCTGGTTTGATCGAGGTTCGAATTCGTTTTTCTGTGGGCGGCGTTGGGTCTAGCAGGGTCAAATTTAGGCGTAAGTGTTGTCCTAGTGGCTGGCGCGGGATCAGTACGGGAACTGGTAATAGGGATTTGGAGTGGAGAAGGGTCGTCACGGAAGGTCACTGTACGTGGATTTGTCGGCGGTAACGTGTTGGTTTCCCGGGTCAACTGCAAAAATGCTCGTCCGCATTGTAGTATGGCTTTGATGCCACACAGGAAGTCAAGTCCAAGGATGACATCGTCGACCACCATTGGTAGTACTAACAATGTCACCTGTGTTTCTTGTTGGTCGAGTCTTACCCTGACTGTTACTGCTTGCGTCACCTCCTTCATTGTCCCGTCTGCCAGGCGGACCCGCGTCCTTACGTTCCGTATTCTTCCATCCGTGCTGAGCTCCGGCACTGTTCGCTGGCTGATGAATGAGCGAGTCGCCCCTGTGTCGAGAGTTGCTGACAAAGGTACTCCGGCGATGGTCACCAGTGCGGCGATCCTACCCCCCTCCAAGCTTAAGGGATGTTTTACTGCTGGGGGTCCTGGATAGATGTCTCCGTTCGGGTCCCTGCCGGACGGAGACTCAGTCCGTTTCCCGGCCCGGATTGACGGCAGCAGTCGATAGTCCGGATCTCACGGCGGCCGCAATCCCAGCAAAATAAGACGCGTTTATTCCTGCAGGTGCTGCTGAAATGGCCTTCCTCTCCGCAATTCCGGCAGGCCCTGCGTACGTCGATCGGTCTCGCTCTTTCCTGGGTCATCATGCGGTTAGCTGTCTCGGTATTCCGGGAGAGTCCTGTCTCATCGGATGCGGCGCGCTGCGGGGCCGATGTTCCGCGTCCTTGGTACGAGGGCACTCTTGCTTTGGTATCCGTGTGGTTGGTCGTCGGGTGAGTTTGTCCGCGGTCCCGAGTCGTCTCATACGCCACTATCAATTGCGAGAGCTCCCTCAATGTCTCGAACTCGTATCTTCTGGTGAAGAGTTGATATTCGGGCCTCAGATTCTCGTATATTCTCTCCAGCTCTCTGTCCGGGGTATATTGGGCTCGTTGCATCATGAGTCGAAGGTCGATCAGGTAGTCCTGGAATGATTCATTGGGTCGCTGATACCGGCTGCGGATCGTGTCCTCTAGCCGCTGAAAATACCTAGGGGGCAAAAAGAACTCGAGAAACTCCTGTCGGAATTCGTTCCAAGGCTTCCCTTGCATCTGGAAAGTTCTGAACCATCCTTCCGCCTTGTTGGTTAATAACCCGGAGATGATGTAGTCGATGTAGTCGATGATCCTGGTCGTTGTTCACTATCGTCGTTGCTTCTTGTCGATGATACTCGTAGTCGTTGCTCCTGGTCGATGATCCTCGTAGATTAACCGCGGATGAGTTGTGTCTCCGTTGGAAGCTAGGTGCTAACTCCCTTCTCCTGGCTCGGGGTCCGATATATATAGCCCAGACGTTCTGATGATTACGTTGATGTTGCTGCTGGCTATGTTGCTGCTGCCGGCTATGTTGCTGTTGCGGGCTATGTTATTGCTACACTATGTTACCGCTGCTGACTATGTTGCTGCTGCTGACTATGTTGTTGCTGCTGCCGGCTATGTTGCTGTTGCGGGCTATGTTATTGCTACACTATGTTACCGCTGCTGACTATGTTGCTGCTGCTGACTATGTTGCTGCTGCTGACTATGTTGCTGCTGCTGACTATGTTGCTGCTGCTGACTATGTTGCTGCTGCTGTCTATGTTGCTGCTGCTGACTATGTTGCTGCTGCTGTCTATGTTAGGGAAGCCAGCCTCGGCCGTACGAGAAAATTGGGCGATCCTTACGTGCGGTTCAACAAAAAAAAAAAAAAAACGATAACCGCACTACTCCTGCCGCCGACCGACCCTTGTCCACTCAAAACTTATCGGTAATCTCGGAGTCCCTGCTCGGGCGCCATCTGTAAAGTAGTGATCTTGGCCGGGGTACAACTCTCAGTCCCGCCAGGGTCGACAATACAGCAGTATTTATAGTCTGCCAGGACTCCGAGTTTTGGACCCGCCAGCTGGGCAGGAAGGGCGATCTGGCGGCGGAGAAATTGGGGAAACGATTTCCAGAAGGCACGTGGGCAATCGCCGGGCAGCACCTCTGGGAAACTATGCAACGGGATCTGGGAACTATTTCCCCAAAGGCACGTGGGCAATCGCCGGGCGGTACCTCTGGGGAAGCTACTGGTTGAGATCAGGGAAACTATTTCGCCAAAGACACGTGGGCAATCGCCGGGCGGTACCTCTGGGGAAACTACGCAATGGGACCAGGGAAACTATTCCCCCAAAGGCACGTGGGCAATCGCCGGGCGGTACCTCTGGGGAAACTACGCAATGGGACCAGGGAAACTATTCCCCCAAAGGCACGTGGGCAATCGCCGGGCGGTACCTCTGGGGAAACTACGCAATGGGACCAGGGAAACTATTCCCCCAAAGGCACGTGGGCAATCGCCGGGCGGTACCTCTGGGGAAACTACGCAATGGGATCAGGGAAACTATTCCCCAAAGGCACGTGGGCAATCGCCGGGCGGTACCTCTGGGGAAACTACGCAATGGGACCAGGGAAACTATTCCCCAAAGGCACATGGGCAATCGCCGGGCGGTACCTCTGGGGAAACTACGCAATGGGATCAGGGAAACTATTCCCCAAAGGCACGTGGGCAATCGCCGGACGGTACCTCTGGGGAAACTACGCAATGGGATCAGGGAAACTATTCCCCAAAGGCACGTGGGCAATCGCCGGGCGGTACCTCTGGGGAAACTACGCAATGGGATCAGGGAAACTATTCCCCAAAAGCACGTGGGCAATCGCCGGGCGGTACCTCTGGGGAAACTACGGGTTGACAGGGGGAAGTTTCTTTCAGAGTTTACCCGCAGAGACCTGGGCAGTCGCCGGGCGGTATCTCCGGGGTGATACTCATCTACGGGGGGAAAGGAAAGGTTAGGATAAATAAATAAGCAGGCCGGCAGTCATTTTTACAGTCATTTTTATTCAAAAGATTATAGTAACTCCTACTTAACAACGCACCGCTCCGCCCCCTTCTCCCCCACGGCAAGACTCGCTTACCCCTCTTTCCTGTTGTTCTCCAAAATATAAATCCTATGCTGGTCACACGTGTCTGTTTATTCGCTGGTCCGCAACTCTTCCTTTTTTTCCAGCTCGCTCGAGTTTTATACCCACCACTCGCTACAATTTTTGTAGCTCGCCTGCCGGCCATGGTTTCCGACGCGTCTTTTCTGCTGCCGTTGCCATGGTTTCCGACGCTCTGCTCTCTCTGCCGCTCTGCTCTCTGCTGTCGTTAGCATGGTTTCCGACGCTCTGCTCTCTCTGCCGCTCTGCTCTTTGCTGTCGTTGGCATGCGATCTGCCGCTCTGCTCTCTGCTGTCGTTGGCAGGCGATCTGCCGCTCTGCTCTCTGCTGTCGTTGGCAGTGTCTTGTGTTGCATACTTTCAGTTAGCGACTTTGTTGGGCGGATATTAATTTATTTTAATGGTAAGACTTCTAGGCGCTACTTAATATTAATTGTTTTTGCTTATACTTACTTACTTACTAACATCGTTAAACATAAAAAATCAAAGAAAATAACTAATAAC
This sequence comes from Drosophila subsilvestris, assembly GCA_035043285.1. Classification (NCBI taxonomy): domain Eukaryota; kingdom Metazoa; phylum Arthropoda; class Insecta; order Diptera; family Drosophilidae; genus Drosophila; species Drosophila subsilvestris. The sequence goes on from JAWNNB010001237.1 coordinate 24,658, forward strand.
TAAATAACCTTCGTTTTGAAAAAGAAAAAAAAATAATAATAATACAAAAATGTAAAATTTGTGATGGGCGTCCGCCCCTTCACACTACCAGCAGTGGCCCACGTTCCGAGACCTGTTCACGGCCATCTATATAAACAACGCCAGGTTGGCTCCGGTGGAAAAATTATATCACCTCAATCAAAAAACGAGCGGTGAAGCCCACGACATAGTGGCCCAGGCTCCGCTCACTAATGACGGGTTTGATTCCGCCTGGAACAATCTTCGTGAGCGGTTCCAAAATAAGAGGCTGATACTTAAAGCCCAGCTGAAGATCCTTTTCAGCTTACCCTCCATCCGATCTGAGTCTGGAGCTGCCTTAAAAGAACTCCAGAGGTCGGTCCACAAGTGCCTCTCGACCCTTCAGCAATCCGAGGTCTCCACCGACAGCTGCTTTGCAGACGGCGTTCTTGTGTACCTCATTACCGCGAAGTTGCCCAAGGCGACCGTGGAGCTGTGGGAACAATCGGTTCCGAACAAATTCGAAGTTCCGACTTGGCGCGCTATGGACAAGTTCTTAGGGGAGAGATACCTCTCCCTTGAGGCGACCGAAGACAGTTATACAGGCATCGAGATGCAGTCCCATTCCCGTACAAGCCTTCCCCCTCCTGCACCTCGACGAGTCAATTCCTTTGAAGGAAGAATCTCCAACAGATCTCGCAACTGCGACCTCTGTTCCAGGAGTTATCATCCGGTGCGATCATGCCCAGAATTTCTTCGACTGACCGTCCAGGAGCGGTCAACCTACATCCAGCAGAAACAACTCTGTCTTAACTGCTTTGCGCGAGGACACCAACTTCGAGACTGCACCAGTGCGTACAACTGCAGTACGTGCAATGGACGGCACTACACCCTCCTTCATCGGGGCGATCAGACTCCGAGGGTGTCCAACGGTGCTCCCAGTCCTCACATCCCGCAAGCCCCTGCCACCATACAGTCCACTTCCTCTTCGCTTCCCTCGTCCAACGACTTGGCCCAGGTCCAGAGCTATTGTTCCACAAATGTCCACCAGGTGCTACTGGGCACAGCAATAGTGGACATTTGTCATGCCGGCACACGATACAAGGCTAGAGCCCTGATCGACTCCGGATCTGAGGCCTCCTTTGTCACTGAACGAATGTTCAAAATCATTCGGCCGCCCTTCCAAGCCATCCAGGCTCAAGTCTCTGGTTTGAGTCAAACGGTATCGGCCAAGGCCAAGAAACTCTGCCAATTCGTGATCGGCTCCGCGTTAAAGCCCGGCCTCAACGTCGAGACCACGGCGTATGTTCTTCTACAATTGGCAGGTAACCTCCCGTCATACCCTGTACCGCCGAACTACATGACAGACCTTCCCAAACTCCATTTAGCTGACCCTTCCTTTCATCGAAGCTCGCAGATAGACGTGCTTATAGGCGCTGATATCCTTCCATCCATCCTTTTGAGCGGCTTCCGGTCGAACATTTGTGGCTCGCTCTTGGGCCAAGAGACTATTTTCGGATGGGTCCTATCCGGTCCTGTCGCAGCTGACTCGACTCGAACAATCTCTTCCTTCACCACGAAGATCTCGGTCAGCTCTGACGTTCGACTCGAGAAGCTCCTCACAAAGTTTTGGGAGGTGGAGGACCTTCCAGGAAGACCTACGAGCGAGTCTGATTCCATTTGCGAGGAAAACTTTCTCCATACCACGCAGCGGGCTTCCGACGGGAGATACATCGTCACTCTTCCCTTCAAATGTCCGGAAAAAATAGACTTGGGTTACTCCAGGCCTTCGGCTCACGTTCAGTTTCTGAGAAACGAGCAACGTCTGCAGCGAAACTTGCCTCTCAAGGAACAGTACGACGCCGTCATTCACGAGTACTTAGAGCTTGGCCACATGAAACAGGTTCCACCCAGTCATGACTCCGGCCACTTCTATCTTCCACACCATGCTGTTTTCAAGCCAGAAAGCACAACGACCAAAGTTCGCGTGGTCTTCAACGCGTCCAGCCCGTCTTCGAACGGAAAAAGCCTGAACGATATATTGCATTCAGGGCCAGTCCTGCAGTCTGACTTGACCATGCAAATCCTAAAGTGGCGTGTGTTCCGATACGTTTTCAACGCCGACATCAATAAGATGTATCGGCAGATCCTCGTGGCGCCACAACACACTCCCTACCAGCGGATAATCTTTCGCAATCCTAGCGGGGACGTGTGTGACTATGAGCTCGATACGGTCACCTTCGGAGTCAACTGCGCGCCATTTCTCGCCATTCGCGTCCTAAAGCAACTCGCACAAGAAGTGCGTCCTAGGTTCCCAATGGCCAGCGACATCTTGGCCAATTATATGTACGTGGACGACGTTCTAGCTGGTGCCCATACCCAACCTCAGGCAATTTCCGCCATCGCCGAGCTGCGAGAAGCACTCGATTCCGCCGGCTTTCCACTCCGAAAATGGACAGCAAATCAGAAGGGCGTGCTGAGCGGGATACCTCCCGACCACTTGCTACGATATGATTTCCTCGAGCTCGAAGAAAGCAGTATCGCCAAGACCTTAGGGATCCGATGGCAAGCCAGTGCCGACGAGTTTTTTTTCGTCCCTCCCGAATTAATCCATCGGGAGTCCTGCACGAAGCGCAATGTGCTGTCCCAAATTGCGAAGCTGTTCGATCCAGCGGGATGGCTTGCCCCCTTTGTCATCCAGGCTAAGATGTTCATGCAGGAAGTGTGGCTACGAGACCTAGGTTTGGATGATGACCTTCCTGGCGATCTTCGTCAAACCTGGGAGACCTTCTTGCAGAGTTTTTCGGCCATCCAGCAGATCCACATCCCAAGGTGGATACACGTCTGTCCGACTGCCAAGGTGCAGATCCATGGCTTTTGCGACGCGTCTCAGCGTGCCTACGGTGCGGAGATCTACGTCCGAGTGGAGCAGCCGCATGGCATTTTCTGCTCTCTCCTAACAGCTAAGACTCGCGTGGCCCCCGTGAAGACGATATCCTTGCCTCGGTCCTTCCTTCCTCCGAGCGGTCCTTCTGGCAGAGCTGTCCGCGGCCATCCTTCCACAGATGCCGCTAGACACTAGCCAGGTGTCCTTCTGGACCGACTCTACCATTGTGTTGGCCTGGCTGCATAAGCCAGCGTGCGAGTGGACCACGTTCGTGGGCAATCGAGTTGCCAAGATAGCGAGCTGCAGCTCCGGCGAGCAATGGAGTCATGTTCGATCGGAGGACAATCCTGCCGACCTAGCCAGCCGAGTGCTAGGACCCAGCGACCTCGCGGAAAACGACATGTGGTGGCACGGTCCTGCCTGGCTGCGCGGTCCGCGGTCAGAGTGGCCATGTCCACCAGACTCATCCCCGGAGACTGATCTGGAGAAACGAGCAGTCAAGGTGCTGCATGCGATTAGCACAGCCTCTGACATCCTCAGCCGATTCTGGGATCTCGGACGCGAGTTCGAGTTCGAGTTCCCTACGGAATCTCAATCCATTCATTGACCAGAACGGTGTCATGCGAGCATGTGGCCGAGTCCAAGCCTCCGCTTCTATGTCCTACAACGAGAAGCATCCGATCCTACTGCCACCCGCATCCCTCCTCGTTCGCTTGTTGGTTCGCTTCACCCATCACATCGTCCTCCATGGTGGGAACCAACTGGTAATCCGCCTTCTCCGCGCAACGTACTGGATCCCTCGACTGCGCCACGTAGTGAAGGCGGTGATCCAATCCTGTAAGGTGTGCGTAGTCCATCGCAAGCGACTCCAAACCCAATTAATGGGTGACCTCCCGGCCCCGAGAGTCACTTTCTCCAGGCCTTTCACACACACCGGAGTCGACTTCGCTGGGCCCTTCGACGTCAAAAGCTTCACCGGGCGCGCGTGCCGCATAACCAAAGGTTATGTGTGCGTGTTCGTGTGTTTCACCACGAAAGCCATCCACCTAGAGGCCACGTCGGACCTATCCACCGACACCTTCCTAGCCGCTTTCGCGCGTTTTGTCTCGAGACGAGGATGCCCTCACGAGGTCCAGTCTGATAACGGCAGGAATTTCGTCGGCGCGTCCCGTTCTCTGGCTGTAGACCTTCTCGAGGCCATTCGAACTCGGACTTCTGCGGTATACAGTCAGCAGGGCTTATCATGGCGATTCATCCCTCCAGGAGCCCCTCACATGGGTGGTCTGTGGGAAGCAGGCGTGAAGAGTTTCAAAACTCTGTTTCAACGGTCGATGTGTACGACCAAATATACATTGGAAGAGTTCTCCACCTTACTCTTCAAAATTGAGGCTTGCCTTAATTCGCGACCGATCTCTCCCATGTCCGAGGATCCAAATGACCCGCTGGCCCTAAGCCCGGGTCACTTCCTGATCGGCGGGCCGCTACTCTCCGTGGCGGAACCCGAAATCAAAGAGAGCGCCTCCTCCATCCTGAACCGCTGGCAACATCTTAAGGCTCTAAACCAGCACTTCTGTTCGCGCTGGAAGACGGAGTACCTGCGAGAGTTGCACAAACGAACCAAATGGCAGCATCCAACAAGAGACCTAGAGGTGGGAGACCTCGTTGTTATCAAGGAGGATAACATCCCCTCTCACGAGTGGCGTCTCGGACGGGTACAGAAAACGTACCCTGGTCCCGATGGTAAAGTCCGTGTGATAGACCTTACCACGGTCCGAGGACTTATCAAAAGACCGATTACTAAGGTCGTCCTGCTGCCTATGGAATCGGATATCCAGTCCACCTACTCCCGCGTAGGGTCCGATCCATAAGAATCCGCCTTCTTCTCCTTAGGCTTAAGTAAAAGTAGTCCATACAACTCTCCTGCACATAGATATTAATCCAAGCTTCCGATTTCCGCAGCCACATTCTCATCATGGCACCCCATCAGACCCAACGCAGAAGCACCGAGGAGCAAGCCCACGACAGCAGACGTACCCGAGGTACCATGTCCTACCGCTGCCGAGTCTGCCGAGGCGTCCATCCTCTACGGAAGTGCGGACGGTTCCTGCGGTTGAGCGCTGAAAAGCGTTTGCGGGCGGTACTTGTGAACAAGTACTGTTCCAACTGTCTTGCCCACGAACACTCTGGACGTGACTGCCGCAGTGGCGACCACTGCCGGCACTGCCGCGGAAACCACCACACGCTCCTGCACACTCCGGAAACAGCCGCACCGTCTGCACCAGCTACGACCCGACCGTCACGTGCAAAGACGACGTCCTCTGCCGCCCGCCGAACTCGTCTCCGGGTCGCAACCGCGGAACCCGAAGCTCCGCATCCGACGGCAGCGCCTTCCGCCTCCCGTCAATCTCGCACTCGGGCAGCAACGACTGCTCGACGAACTCCGCTCTCGAAGGCGTCGTCCGCGTCCTCCAGCCGACCTCCAACTCTGACCACACTTCTGCAGCACCGCAACCCTCAGGTGCTACCGACCGCAAGCGTCACCGTCGACAACGGAACCACCACGCATGTGACTAGGGCGCTGATCGATCCCTGCCGACCCATGTCCGGGATCACCGCGTCGCTCGCCAAGGCGTTCCATTTGCGCACGTCCATGATCGGGGACGAACAAGCCTGTGCAGCAGTGCTCCGGTCGCCGATGTCTCCGGACTTCCGGTTGGAGGTCGTGTTCCGAGTGGACCCGAAGCTTCCTATGCGCACTCCTTCCGCATCCATCTTTGGACTACCTGTACCAGTCTAAAAAATTAGACCTTCAGCTCCTTGGCTTACAAAACCACATCTCGACAGCGATTACAACCTTGAATGTACCGATTCACATACGCCATGATCGGAAGCAACTTCTGAAACGACGAGCATCTTCCAATCAGCTCGATGACTTTTCTTGTCTTCCGACTTTTCGATTTCTGGGTACAACTTACGCCAATACGAGAATAATGGTCACACTAAGTATGATCGATAGTCAGTCGAGAGCGTAAAAGAAAACGAAGCGTATGTAAGCAGAGTAGTAAACATTTTTGGTATTAACATTGAATATATTCCTAGGAAACAAAAAACACACATATACTCACGGCATTCAAGATTGTAGTTTTATACGCATAAAACGCTAAGGACTCAACATCTTTTATTTCGCTTCTTTGTCAATGACGGTAAAGCTTCTGGCACTTGCATGATCACGGCCGAACACGTGGTGCACGCAGAGTGAAGTACGAATTGGAGAAGCTACGGTACCCGCAAGGAGACGGACGAGACTCGCTCGTAGGTGGATAAGAAACGTAAAAACGTAAGCCAACGTGGGCGCGCACGGGAGGCAGGAGAAAAAGGCGCACAATTTTATGTATGTGTGCGTGATCGTGTACACATAGTCATCTCCCTCTAACCAACGAAGTTTTGGCTGACGAAATTGGACGCAAAATTCTGAAAATATAAATCTGGATGGTGGTTTTGTTTTGTGAGTACCTGTAGATTGTTGATTTGCGGCCCCTGAAGAATGGCCGATGTTCAACGAAGCCTTTGCTATGACCACTGCAGAGTACGGATACAGCGACAGGCAAAATTTGATACGCCTTAAAGGGCAAAGCTAGAGAGACAGTCGAGTGTTTGCTTATTCACAGTTCAATCGTTCCAAATATATTTGAGACACTCAAGCAAAATTTTGGTAGATCCGAGAATCTTGTAAAAAGTCAGATTACTTAGTCGCGTTAGAGAATTTCCAAGCATTCGCGAAGGTAGATTGGAACAATTGGTTCAGTAAAATTAGTAAAATCATTACAATGAAATTACAAAACTTGGCCTCATTTCTAGAAGCAAATTATTTCGTGCAAATGAAACGGAACCTGTAAAGGAGAAGGCATGCTCAGCCTGCCAGGGAAACACGACTTGGACAACGGAGAAGCATTCGCGCAGATGGAGCTTCAGAATAAATGGCTGCATGTACGGGAAAGGAGACTATGCTTCAATTGTCTAAAATATGGCCATCGCAGTCAAAAATTGTAGAGGCAAAACCAATGTCGGCTAGATGGTTGTCTAAAACGTATTCACTGGCTGCGCCACGAAGAATTCGTTCAAAATCCAGACGAGGAAATAAAGTTTACAGGTACAGCGACTCATAAGGAGAACTCGATTATTTTGTTTAAGTACTGCCTGTCAAACTCCATGCTAACAACAAAATAGTGAGGTGCCATGCTTTCTTGGACGAAGGATCTGCGGTCACTCTCGTGAATGAAACCCTGGCAGACGAGCTGGGGTTGCATGGACCAAAGGAAAGCCTGACACTACAATGGTTTGAGGTCAACCGAATTAGCCAGTCGATTCAACATTGGAATATCTGATGAACGTGGTGACAAAGTTTACGAACTAAACGGAGTAAGGACTATAAAGGATCTACGGCTGCCGAAGCAGACTGTGAATAGGGTTGAGCTAAGTTCAAAATATCCACGCATAATCGGATTAGATAATCTACATTTGAAAGCTCCAAAGCAAATGAGATCTATGGGATATTGACCAACCTGGGCTGGGTTGTCTATGGAAAATGTCGCGATGAAAACAGACACATGAACCATGTAAAGGGTGTACATCTGGTTAGGCATGGTGACGAGCACATTGACCAATTGGTGCGAGACTACATCACTAACTCGGAAATGGATGTGCGAATCGTGAAGCACCATGTTGAAGGTCGACAAGCTGAGAGATCGAATCGACTGCTATCTGCCACGATAAAACGTATTGGTGACCGTTTTGAGACGGGACTACTATGGAAAGCGGATGACGTCGTTTTACCTTATAGCAAGAAAATGGCCTTAAAAAGACAACTCTCTTTGGAAAGAAAGTTCAAACATGACCCAGAGTACTATGAAAAATACTGCAACCTGATGGAATCATACGAAGAGAAGTCTTACATACGGAAACCGCTTAATCCACATGCAGGAGGGTGTTCGGAACGGTTGGTGCGAAGCGTGGAGAGGGCCATCGGACAAGCATTATTTGAGAAAAACTGAAAGAGGACATCCTATAAAGCCTTATGTGTAACGCTGAAAATATAGTCAATTCCAGACCGCTCACACACATTGCTCTGGATGATCCCGCTGACTACCCGATAACCCCTATCATTTCTCCTAGGTTCTGCCAATTCTAGCCAAACACCACATCCACAGAGAGCATAGGGCCCTAGTGGTGGCAAAAAGTTGCGTCGCTTTCGGATGCATGTGCGTCTTTTCGAAATATTCGATTGCTTTTGCTAATTTTTGCACTTTTCTGCCTATCAGCGCAACTATCATTACTAATGACAACAAAAAACAGCTGACCTACGAAAACAATTGTGCCGGCTAATAAATGTCCAAGGAAGGAAAAGGTAAATAAATTCATATAATATTTAAAACAAATAGTTTGAATCAATTCTGACATTAGATAGGAGATTTTTGTGGACACCTGTGTCCATACAGTCTCTGCTCGACCAATGGGAGGAGAACATACACTGACGAGCAAAACTGTAATTGATCATTTGATCAACCGTAAGAGAAATGCAATGGCAAAGAGTAAGACGAGTCAAATGTTACAGTTTTGCACTCTTAATGCCAAAGCTTCTTATTTAAGTTCCATAGCTTTTTTACCCTTAAAGTTTATTTGTTTTTATTTGCATCGCTGAGCTATGATCATTTCAAGTCAAATTTGCAATGCAATAAACATAGAGATCGAGAAAAAAAGAAAATAATTGAATTATTAATAGCAGGCGAATCTGTACGCAAAGTGGCTAACAAATTCGGTGTGAGCCATATGACTGTGCAGCGACTAAAAAAACATAGTCTAGGAAGCATTCCAGTAAGCCAAGGAGGTCGACCTAGAATTTAAAGCGACCGCGACACACCCCATGTTGCGAGAAGAAATGTATCATTTAAATTTAACCCTTTTTTGTATCCATCAAAATTTGTAAGTGTGACCGAAGTCAACATATTTGATGGGATTGTAGGATTAAGAGGAGTTGGCAGTCTCAAAGTAGATCTCACGGAAAAATGTGGTTTTGACGAAACCTTTGAATAAAATAAAAATAAAAATAAGGAATATCAATCCGATTAGTTTCAATAAAGCAAATAGTGAACCTTGAATATACATATGTCTGAAGGCGACGACCAGAGGTACACGTAAAGGGTTTATGCGACTGAAAATGGGCAATTTGGTCTTTCGAGCCGGATTAGTAACCCTCTGCCTCTTTGTTAGGTGAATATATGCAATAACATGGTCCTTCGAGCCGGATTAGTAACCCTCTGCCTCTTTGTTAGGTGAATATATGCAATAACATGGTCCTTCGAAGCCCACGGAACGGCATATGGATTGCGTAAGACAGAAACGCAATTTCATCAGATGATGAAATAGACTTGTATGTATGTATTCAAAACTGATCCAAGACACACACACACACGCACATCTACATGCATGCACTGACACTTTGACGACGACTAGTGTATGTGTACTGTATGAAGACAAACGTGCAACAGAAAGAGACGACTACTGCGTGTTTTTGGTAATTCTCCAGACAGGAGACGCAAATGGGAATACATACATAAAAACATAACAACGAAATACGTGCCGAAAAGACTGGCGGTAAAAAGAAAATTGTGACGACATCTAAAATCAACAAATCTGTTCAAATTGACGAACAAAAGATCGTAGACAGCGATAATGGGACCAAAAAAGAAGATAATTCACACTCCTCATCCCGACAAGACACCACAAGTGGAAATGGACGCTACTATTAAGCCGAGGACAAGGTCAAATATAGCGGCATCAACACCGATGGCATCCAACGTAATCAAAAAGACTGCAGACAAGCAGTCCGAAGGAGGCCGATCACCACACACAGCCAAAAGTACACAAAACTCACGCACATCATCTAAGGTGCAAAATCTGATGAAACAAATGGATTTAAATACAAAACAGCAGCAGCTTGCCCAGCAAATTGCGACACAGGAGCAGCAGCGCCGACAGCTGACACTTCAACAAAAACATCTGGACATGGAACAAGAGCTGCTTGAGATGCAGCTACAAGAAGAAGAAAAAGAAGAGGACATCGACCACGGCGACGACAATGATGGCAAGTACGCTGAGATGCGTACAAGTGAGTGGGTTAGCACGACACGTAAGCTTAAATTTGAGAATGAAAGTCTTAATAAGTCAGGAAATAATAGGGATGTGGAAACATTCATGGCAAGGCAGACAATAAAACAAGACCTGCCGACATTTGCAGGGGATCCATTAGAATGGCCCATATTTTATTCCGAATTTGAAAATAGTACAAGCGCCTGTAAATTTAGTAACTATGAAAACATAAGTCGTCTAAGAAAGGCATTGACAGGTCGCGCCAGAGAATGTGTACAATCTCTTCTATTACTACCAGATAATGTGTTAACGATAATAGAAATCTTAAAAGAGAGATTTGGTGACTCGAGTCATATTATCAGACAGCTGATTGATAAAATTAAGAATTTTCCATTTATAAAAGACGACAAATATGAACGACTAATCTCATTTTATGATATAATAACAAATCTAATTCATACATTGTTGTCCATCGAAGATTTAGATCATATTCGTAATCCGTTGTTACTTGACGAAATATTGGAAAAATTACCTATGTCACAGCGAATTGCATTTATGAAACACTTTCAAAAATCTAGATCAGCTGAGCCAAAAATAATAGTTTTTCAAGCATGGCTAAGTGAAACCATTAAGGCTGCAACCATGATAGGCCTGGGGCAGCATAAGTCCAAAGATAGTACTTTAACCGTTACAAATCCTTCAAATAATGCAACCAAAGAATTTAGAAAAGGATTATGTAATTATTGTAAATCGACTGATCATTATGTTACGACATGTGGAAAATTTAAAGACTTACATATTGACAAACGATGGGAGCATGTGTCTCAGAATAGCTTGTGTATATCTTGTCTGGGTAAAAACCATTTGATGAAAGATTGCAAACGCAAAAAGCAATGCAGAATAAATAATTGCAGCTATTATCACAACAGTTTGCTACACAAAGATAAAGTTAACCGTCAAGACAATCAACGAGACAAGCCAAACTATAATGATCAGTTAAATACAAATACAGAAAGCAATTGTAATATTTATGAAGGGCAGACCAAAGTGTTGTTAAAAGTAGTACCTATTTGTTTGATAGGACCCAAAAAGACAATTGAGACGTATGCACTTCTTGACGAAGCATCGACTATTTCCTTGTTAGACGAACAAGTAGCCAATGACTTAGGACTCGATGGCCCAATCAGACCATTAAAGATGCAATGGACAAATAGCGAAGTCTACGAGCAGGAAGATTCAAAAATGGTTAGTGTGCAGATCAAGGGTAAAAGTCAAGGGGCTAAAACTTTCACGATGAGAAAAATTAAAACAGTCTCTAATCTAAACTTACCTTTACAAACGCTGAAAATAGACGACATGACCGACAATTTTAGATTTTTGAAGAACTTCATAGACTGTTCATACGAAAAGGCACATCCAAAAATGTTGATAGGACAGGACAACTGGTCTCTTATAATTTCACGAAAACTACATTACGAAGTTTTTAATGGACCAGTTGCGAGCAAAACCTTGCTGGGCTGGGTTATTCATGGAGTAGTATCACCAGAAAGGCAGAGAATTGAAACCAATTATTCTTTTCATATCAACAACAAAGTTTTAAAAGACCAGGAATGTGATGATTTGGATGTTTTACATAACCTCGTCAAATCTTACTGGTCAATCGAGAGCGAATTAGCTGTTCAGAACGACTATCCCTTGTCACTTGACGACAAAAGGTGCTTGGAAATTGTAGACAAATCTCTAAAGCGTGTAGAAGACAGATTTGAATGCGGTTTGTTTTGGAAACAAGAAGATATACGACTTCCAGAGAGTTACAACAATGCGTATTCTAGACTAGTGGCATCTGAAAGGAAAATTGACAAAAATCCTAAATATGGAAAGAAATATGAAGAAACAATTAAATCACATATCTTAAAAGGATACATCAAAAATTAGACTCGTCTGAACTAGATATTCAGTCACCTCTGACTTATTATCTTCCCCATTTTGGCGTACAAAATGTAAATAAGCCAGATAAATTGAGAATTGTGTTCGACGCTGCTTCTAGGAGTCATGGGTATTGTCTTAATGATTTTTTGCTGTCAGGACCTGACCTTTACAATCAATTGTCATCTGTTATCATGAACTTTCGTGAACACAAAATTGTTTTTGTCGGTGACATAAAAGAAATGTTTCTACAAATAAAAGTTCAGCAGGCAGATAGACCAGCCCAGAGAATTTTGTGGCGTGAAAATAGACGGAAAGGTACACCAGACGTGTATGAAATACAAGTTCTATTTTTTGGAGCTAAATGCAGTCCAAGTATTGCACAGCAAGTTAGGAATCGTAATGCATGCGACTTTAAGAAAGAATACCCTAAAGCCTGTCAAGACATAATAGAAAAACATTACATGGACGACTACTTGGGAGGAGCAGATGACATTTTAAGTGCCATACAACTGATTAAAGATGTTACATATGTACATCAACAAGGTGGGTTTGAAATGTGCAATTGGTATTCAAACTCTTCAGAGGTTTTAGACCATATAAACCCGACAAAATGCCAAAAAAGAGCGATACCTTCCAAAAAGATCATAAATTTAACAGAAGAGCGTGTCTTGGGCCTCATGTGGGATTATGAAAAAGACAGTCTTGCTTATAACTTAAATTTTACAAAAGCGCTTAGTGAACTTTTGAAATTGGAAAGGCGACCGACGAAACGTGAAGTACTTAAAATTACGATGTCAATTTTTGATCCGCTCGGATTTCTTTCCAATATGCTCATATCGAACAAAATACTGCTACAAGCAATCTGGGATAGTGGAATCAACTGGGACGATCCTATCATAGATGAACATTTTGACTTGTGGAAAGAGCTATGTAATTCGTTCGATGAAATTAGTAACTTCAGTGTACCAAGACTTATGACAAAACTTCCAATAAATGACTGTGAAGTACAATTGCATGTATTTTGCGTGTACTTGCATGTACTTGACGACAAAGTTGAATGCAGTTTAATAACTGCAAAATCACGTGTAGCACCACTCAAACCAATGTCAATTCCGCGGTTGGAACTACAAGGGGCTTTATTGGGAGCAAGAATGAGTAAAATAATTAAAGAAACGTTGAATTTGAAAATAGGCAGAACACATTTATGGACAGACTCGGAAATTGTTTTGTATTGGCTCAAGTCGAGTAGCAAACGATTCAAAACCTTTGTATCCCAACGCTTAGGAGAAATACAGGAGATATCAAATGTAGGAGATTGGAAGTATGTTCCCTCCAAATTAAACCCCGCAGATGAAGCAACTAAAATCACTAAAATAGATTTTACAAAAAACAAGTTGTGGTTGACAGGTCCACAGTTTTTATATAACGATAGTAATCACTGGCCAGTAGGAAAGATTTCAGTTGGGTCACAGGATATGACTTTAACTCGAAAAATCCCATTGTTCTAAGCAAAGATCACCCGATCACGCATCTTTTAGTATACCATTATCATCAGAAAAATTGTCATATTGGTATAGAAACAGTCATATCAAATCTTAGACATAAATTTTGGATCACAAAGTGTCGAAGTACACTCAAAAAAAGTATACGGAATTGTCAGTATTGTAAAAACAAAAGAGGACAGCCACACAAATCAATAATAGGGAAACTACCAAAATGTAGAATAGAACCAACGGAGAGAGCATTTTTGAAAGTAGGCGTAGATTATTTTGGTCCGATAGAAATAACAGTAAACAGGAGTCATGTCAAGCGATATGGTGTAATATTTACATGCATGGCCTCTCGCGCCGTACATCTTGAAGTAGCCGAAGACCTTTCATGTAACGCATTCATGCATTTATTTCGTCAGTTTGGTTGTCGACGTGGTTTTCCAATTGAAATGTATTCGGATAACGGAACAAATTTTAAAAAAGCAAGCAAAGAAATTCAAGATGTTATAGCTGACTGGCCCAAAGATGAATTGTTTCAGTTTCTGACCACCAAAAAGTGTTCATGGTTTTTTAATCCACCCCTGAGTCCGCATATGGGAGGAGCCTGGGAAAGACTAATACAATCTGTAAAAAAGTATTTATGCTTTCTACTGAAAGAAAGATATCCTAAAGAATACACATTGAAAACATTGTTTTGTGAAATCGAGCATATGATTAATAGCCGACCACTGTTGTATGTACCATCTGACTCCATGGATTCGGTACCATTGACTCCAAATGACATTTTAATTGGACCCGACTTTAGGGACTCATTTTATTCAACAGCAACTGATGGAGATTTGAAAGTGTTAAATATGTGGAAGGCGTCTCAAAGACTGGCCGACATATTTTGGTTAAAATGGAGAAAAGAATATAGACAATACCTTTTATATAGTCGTAAATGGACAAAAGAACAAAGTATGTTAAAAGAAGGCGACGTTGTTTTGATAACAGATTCTGATTTACCCAGAAATATTTGGCCTAAGGGCATTATTGTAAAGACATATCAAGCAAATGATGGATGCGTTCGTATTGTAGATGTTAAGATAAAAGATAAAGTGTTTAAGCGACCTATAGTAAAGTTAATCAAGTTAGATGTTAAGACGAATGTATAATCAGACATATTAAGTATTGCTGCTATAAATCATGGATTAGTTATCTGCTGCAATACTTGGGAGGAGAATGTTGCGAGAAGAAATGTATCATTTAAATTTAACCCTTTTTTGTATCCATCAAAATTTGTAAGTGTGACCGAAGTCAACATATTTGATGGGATTGTAGGATTAAGAGGAGTTGGCAGTCTCAAAGTAGATCTCACGGAAAAATGTGGTTTTGACGAAACCTTTGAATAAAATAAAAATAAAAATAAGGAATATCAATCCGATTAGTTTCAATAAAGCAAATAGTGAACCTTGAATATACATACATATGTCTGAAGGCGACGACCAGAGGTACACGTAAAGGGTTTATGCGACTGAAAATGGGCAATTTGGTCTTTCGAGCCGGATTAGTAACCCTCTGCCTCTTTGTTAGGTGAATATATGCAATAACACCCCACGTGGCTAACTTGGTAACGAGCAATAGCGACATCACGCCAATAAAAGCAGGAACGATGCTAAATTTAAATGCCAGTGCGATTTATTTGATGGCATAATGCGAAAAGAGCATTATTTAAATATTCTGCAACAGAATCTGCCAGATGCAATCGGGAATATGGGTCTTTCTGCCGAAAAATGTATTTTTCAGCAAGACAATGACCCAAAGCACACGTTCATTTTGGTAAAAAATTGGATATCGAAGCAAAAATTTCAGTGTATGAAGTGGCCACCACAATCTCCAAACATGAAGCCAATTGAAAATCTATGGAGCTATGTCAAATCGCAGCAAAATATGCGATGGAGGAATGATGGCAAAATTATTTTAGTTAAAATCACTAAAATCACCAATTTCCTGAATACACATATATATAATCATAAAAACATCTTTAAATGTACATATATGGATCGTAAAAACCAAAACAAATATAAAATAGGGATATGTATATGTAAATAAATGTGCAATTTCAAGTAAATAAATCAAATATCATCTTTTATATTTATATTTTATTTATTTCCCACGCCCACTCTGCCCATTCCTCATTCATGTTGCGGAAGGTCAGCTCAGATCGCTACATCAGCCCTCAGGACAAGACAAAAAACAAATTTCAGTTCAAGCGGCCGAAAATTGTAGAGCCCACACACAAGCACAGTATTTGTGAATACGTGGCACACAACACGTAACCAGGAAACTAAAAAATCAAAACCGAGTTTTCGAAACGTAAATATTAGCAAAATTTTGTCGTGTCTGTGTACACACACACATACATGCCGAATTGCCCAGGTCCCGGTCCCCGAGCCAAAGACCTTTGGACCTGGAGAAGAAAATAGCTGCAAAATGGACCATAAATATTTTCAACCCTAATATCTCGCCACTCAGAGACAAACAAGCGCTAGAAAGAGATAGCAAGTGTTTTACTTCTCCGCTGACAGGCGTGAACATTTTTCTCTAATAAATAAATATAAATAATAATAAATCGAAATAATGAAAATCAAATACTGACATTTAATTCGTAATTCAGAAAAATGTTTAAGAAAATACAAAAAAATTTCAAAAATATTTATAGTAATTGTTGAGCTAGCGAGCTTTTTCACTAGCTACTTTCTTTATTTTGTAAATAAGAAGTCGATGGTTTAGTTCAGTATATTTAGTTTATTAGTTGCGCGGTATAGGGTCCGGAAACGATCAATAATGCTCTTGTAGATAGAACGCGATTCGTATGTCTGTATGTAAGACCGAATATATGCTGTTATGTATTCTACAAGGTGCGAGGGTATGTTCTTGCAGGTTCAAGACCAGATCAAGACGAAAGAACGTGAGTGCGATAATGATGACGATCAATTAAAGACTATATGAGGGCAGGCGGACCGAATTGCCCGTGCCCTAATGCAAGCGAGAGAGAGAACGAAAGAAGCGATAGAAGCTCGGGCTGCTAAGCCGAGTACGAGCGATTGATACACAGAGAGAGTGGTAGCGAAGGCGAAAGAAAGAAGCAAGCGAGGTGCACATATAGACCGCGATTCGTATGTCAACAATTGACTGAATATTTGCGTATGTATATATGCGACGACAGAAAGTGCGAGAGATAGCAAAGGCATGCAAGTTTAAGACCAGATCATGACCATTGCGGAGGCATGCTAGAGCAGGTGGACCGAATTGCCCGTGCCCTGAGCGATGCTGCGAAGTGAAAGAGAGTGAAAGTATGCGAGAGAGCGACAATGATCGATAGAACGAGAGAGCGAGAATGACCGGCAATAGAAAGAAAGGTGCAAGAAAGGAGAAGAAGATACGAAAGAACGGCCGCTGCCGTGTGTAAGCATAATCGGTTAACAATAATATGTACAGTAGTCAGTGCAAATAATGAACAATGAAGATGATTTACGTTAGGCTGCACCACTATGATTGAGCTGACGATGTGGTGAATTTGTAGGGGAATATAGGGCTGGGAAACCAGACAGTAATAGAACGAATTTTATTTTTCAGGAAGAAGAAGACATAAAAAAAATCGTGCGCTACACAACCTCTTTCGATGCCGCTTGACAAACGACTGGCATTGCACCATGGCCGTGCTCTCTCTTACTCTCTCAGGTCCCCTGAGAGCATAGTCTTACCGTCTCAGGTCCCCGAGAGCACAGGCAATGAGAGCGGGGGACCTGGACCTGAAAATTTTTCTGTTACACATTCGTTGTATGAACTGGCACATCTATATACTGTATGGTTAGTGGCGTTACCAACACACAGCAAGATCAAAGTGACGCGAAAACTAGCAGCTCGATACTATCATGACCATCGATACTATAGATTGTGCACTCGATAGTTTGAGGGTCTCTAGTGTAAAGGCAAAGGTGTAAGAAAATCATTTTCGCATATATGTTAATCGTGAATTTGGCTTGGCACACATAATTGTGACTAAAATTAAAATTAAAATCACCAATTTCCTGAATACCAATATATATACATAAAAACACCTTTAAATGTACATATATGGATCGTAAAAACCAAAACAAATATAAAATAGGGATATGTATATGTAAATAAATTTGCAATTTCAAGTAAATAAAACAAATATCAGCTTTTATATTTATATTTTATTTATTTCCCACGCCCACTCTGCCCATTCCTCATTCATGTTGCGGAAGGTCAGCTCAGATCGCTACATCAGCCCTCAGGACAAGACAAAAAACAAATTTCAGTTCAAGCGGCCGAAAATTGTAGAGCCCACACACAAGCACAGTATTTGTGAATACGTGGCACACACACACTTAACCAGGAAACCAAAAAAATCAAAACCGAGTTTTCGAAACGTAAACATTGGCAAAATTTGGTCGTGTCTGTGTACACACACACATACATGCCGAATTGCCCCGGTCCCGTCCCCGATCCAAAGACCATAGGACCTGGAAAGGAAAAGAGCTGAAAAATGGACAATAAATATTTTCAACCCTAATATCTCGCCACTCAGAGGCAAACACGCGCTAGAAAGAGATAGCAAGTGTTTTACTTCTCCGCTGGCAGGCGAGAACATTTTTTCGCTAATAAATAAATATAAATAATAATAAATCGAAATAATGAAAAATAAATACTGACATTTAATTCGTAATTCAGAAAAATGTTTAAGTAAATAAAAAAAATTTAAAAAAATATTTATAGTAATAGAAAGAATTTTATTTGTGAGGAAGAAGAAGACAGAAAATACAGAAAAAAATCGTGCGCTACACAACCTCTTTCGACGCCGTTTGACAAACGACTGGCAAAGAGTTATTGTTGCACCATGGCCGTGCTCTCTCTTACTCTCTCAGGTCCTACTGAGAGCATAGTCTTCCTCTCTCAGGTCCTACTGAGAGCAGGCCCTGAGAGCATAGGACCTGGAGCTGCAAATTTTTCTGTAACACATTCGTTGTATGAACTGGCACATCTATATACTGTATGGTTAGTGGTAATACATATTTCTGGTATTTAATGTCTTAACGCCTCAAGTAGCGGGTTTATTTGCGTACTTATAACTACTTATTAATTAATAAATGAAAAATATTAAATTAGGATTTGGCCTTCAGTGGCGGGTAGTGTTGTGGGTGGGGGACTAAAAAATGAATATTAAATGAAAATAACGCCTCCAGTGGCAAGTCTATGGGCTGTCCTCGGTCGCATGGTGTAGGGTGAAGAAGTTGAGTCTTGTAAAGCCTTCTAGGTCTTTACAATGTCATTTATCACCTTGTCGTGTTTCTACATTGCCGTCGGTAACTTTTGGCTGAGCTTGGTCCCTACCTCCTTGGCCGCTTCCTTCGGGAGTGGGCCGAATTCCTTCTCTTTTTCACTCATTTTGGCAAGATTACTCAAATTACTACAGTCTAAAACAGCGCAGGTTTTAGCACGGTTCAATAAACTGAATTCAAACAACCACGAAACCAAAAAAAAGAAGAAAATTCTCAAAAGTCTCTATTGGCGGGTTAATACAGCGATAGCAACGTTACAGAATTATGATGCCAACGCACACAGCCTAAACCGCCAGAGTATATTATCAAAGACTTAAACAATACCAAGATGTTGCATGAGGAGCAAATGCTCGTTAAAATTTTACTTGACGCTTCATGCTACGGGCGCGCGGGGTATTTCTTCCATTCTCCTTTATGTTAGCCTTTGCTCTGCTTTCGCCTTCGTCAAGGCCTTGACCCGCGGCGGGTAGAGCGACAGAATACAGAAACAAAATATGAGGCAGTTGTCTAGGGCCCCCCAGGGCTAACAGTAAAATTGGTTGAAAAATCAAAACTCCAAATAATGAATGCAAAATATAATATATATAATAACTAAGACGCATACAAAATAATCAAAATAAACATAAAATTTATAAGTTTTTATTTCAAAGGAAAAATAAGAGAACTGGCGTGGAAAAAAAGTAGGGCCCCAAGATGGATGGGCCGGCCCTGAACTGTGCGCTGCGCTGTTTTGAACATTCTCGGTGACGAACAGACGAAGCTGTCGTCGGTGTCTGCAGATCGCTCGGCTCGTCGCTGACGAACAGACGAAACCGATGGGAAGAATCGCTATCTCCAGATCATGATGCAATTATATAAGGTGGTCTCGTCGGAAAAAGTAGAAAAAGTAACTGAAAGTTAAGGGTCCCAAAACCGAACGATTCGGCAGCGACGAGACCACCTTATATAGTTCCACCATACTCCAGATCTCTTGGCTCGTCGCTGACGAACAGACGAAGCCGAAGGGCAGAGGGGTCGCGGTCAGAGACGAGGCATAGCCGAAAAGAGAATTTAAAACCCGCGCGCTCCATCGGTCCATAGGGCGGTGTACACTTTTTGAACTCGTTGCTCTGGAGGGAAAGTATTTACTTGAACACATAAACTTGAAACTTCTTTTATACCTACAATTTTCAAATGTCTAATTTTCTCATAGAGAAATTAACCATTTTTTGTATTTTTATACCCGTACTCAAAAAGAGTTAAGGGTTATATTGTATTTGTGGTAAAAGTGGTAAAATCGACATTGTGGATGTATATAATTTATAATTTATTTCATGCTTTATCCTATCGCTACAAGTATAAACTTATTTTTATTGCGTTAGTCACTCGGTGAGTATATAGAGTTCATTTTGGATGTTATCTACTTAAGTATAATAATTATACATTGACATTTTGACAAAAGTTATGTACTTAAAGCAAATACTTATATATTAACATTTTTTTAAATTTTTTATTTTAATTATTTAATTACGTAAAATGTAAAATATTTAAAAATTCTCACAAATTTATATGCTGACTGAGTACGGGTATAAAAGTAGAGTCGCGGCCAGAAGCGACTATCACGTTCCTTCTCGTTTTTAATTGAAGATGCGTCTCTTTGAAACTGTTCTTCTTTCATGCCTGGGCTCAAAAAACTCAGTTTTTTATGATAGTCTGTTTGTAAGTATTTTGTTACAGTTCAATGTCATTTTCATCGACGCCGTGTTACCGGCGTCCGCCATTTTTTCTGGCTGAACCAGTTTGCCAAAAACTCACCCGCCTTTAAGGGAAGGATCAAAATATTCTTTTGATGAATGAAGTTATTTCATATTCCACAGAAAAACACGCTTTTGACCCTACTGAACTTTCCACTATCCCTTTTGTACGCCTTTCGCAAAAATTATCACAAAAAGAGAACACAAAAAAACACGACCGGTCTCGCTCGCTGCTGATAAGGAAGTGGTCCCGTCGTATTCCATAGTCACTTCCTTCGCTAACGTAAGCGATGCTGCTGGAGATCCCCATATGTTGTTTACATTTGTGTCTTGACGTTATGCAACACCGTATGAATTGTCGTCTTTTTCATCACTACTGTCAGGGGTGCTATTAACATTGGTGCTGTTAGCGCAAACGGTTCTGTTAACTGTGGCACTGTTTAATCGTCGCGCGCAATTTCATCAGATCTTCGTACTCGGTTTTAACCAGAGAACGGCATCGGGTGATTGCAAATACGTTTACACATAAAAATCACCCGAGTAAACTCGCAGGTGATGTTAAATCACTGTAGCTGTGCCTTCTTTTATTCTGGCTGAGTTAATTCATTTGTTCAATAATTTTCCACAATTTTAAAACATCGAATTTTCCTTACAATATTTTTCTATTTCATCGGCAGGTGTAGTCAGTAATGATTATTCTGGCAAATAAGGGAACAAAAATTGAGTGTCTGGATTATTGGATTGATTAGAAAACGCTATGCTCGTGTCTAATGAATTGCTGTTTTCAGGGAATGAAAATTGAGAAATGGAATCAAAATTTTGGGTAGATGGACTAGTTGGATTAGACCAGGTTGATAACTGTGGATATATAAATGATCTCTCAATTTGGGTGACACAGAATTGAATAATTTCTTCTTTATCGGATGTTTGCATATTTAATGCAGGAGGAAATAAAAAAAGTAGTTTTATATCAAAGAGTTAAGTTTGGAATCCAAGCGTAGTTAACATTATACAACATTTTTTCTTTTAGATTGGGTGCACATATAAGCTTAACTTTTTCAATAGATGATACAACAAAACATAGAGAGGGTGAACTGCAAAGCTGTAATTTCTTAAATATTACTTTAAACGAAAGTCATTCTCCAAAGCTTTTACAACGTTGGAGCCTCTGTCTGTTACGAACATTATTTTGTCCATATTGGTTATCCCAATCGCAGAAAACAAAGTTGTCAACTTGCTCAGAATGTTAGCACCAGTTAAGCGCTGGAAATCCATAGACTTCATTCCCAAAATGATATCAAACAGTTTTAAATCTTTTTGGAAGTGCAGCGTTATTCCCAAAAAGTTTCCGTGAACATAATTATCTATCCACAAATCTATTGTAGCACCGCTATGAAAAATATCTGCAGTTTCATCTTTTACATGTTTCTTCTTTTCCTCTGCAATTTTCTGTGTTGCTCTTGAAATTGTCCTGGCATCAGGCAGAAGATTTTGCATGTCAATGGCGTCTCCATATTTAGCTCCCATTTCGATAAAAAATTGAGCAAGATTTGCAAATCCAGCGCCATTTTAGCACTGGTTTTTGTCTCCTTAAGAGCTAAGCAACATTTATGTCGGCTTAAATTTGACGAGTTCTTCGCCGGTTTCTTTAAAATGTTGTTGCACGACCGACAGTAAAAATATGTATCCAAAACAGTTCCATCTTCTTTAATAATGTCCGATAAAATGCTCCAGATTACGCTTCTTCCCTTTTGTCGCAGTGACAAGGTGTACGCATTTTTTAAAATTTTTCTAGAATTAATGCTTTGTCTGCCATTGTCTCAAAAATCTCACTAAGCGACCGAACCGAAAACAAGAAATTCCAAAAGAATATGTGCAAGAGGAGCCCGAAGACCTTTTCGGGTGGAAATTTCCACTGTTCGGCTCTTCGAGTCGAATCAGTCCGCATCGACTTTCCATGTGTTCGTGAAAACCCTTTCTCATACATGTTGGATATGATTGTATTGTATACGAAGCTGCGATTTGTGTAAGTGAGTAAGAATTGATGCAAAAGAGGCGTCTGACAGCGCAAGCTGAGTTTATGTCAACGCTGAGTATTTTTGAGCGATTGCATTTAAGTAAGAACTTTAGCTCATGAGTAAATGAAGAAAAATGTGATTTTTTCAGTTCTCTGGTTTCCACCGAGCTCAACGGTCCCATGCTTCGAATATTTTTTTTCCTGCTTGCCTCGAGTGGATGGTGCTGCCTCTTTAGGGGTTATCAATAGAGGATAGGGCTGCCGTACTGGCAGTGGGCTAATCTTACATATATAGAGGGGCTGATAGGGGTTATCCTACCACAAATTGTTGGTTTTTTCAAACCAGAGCATATGGCATATTTTTAGTCCTCGTAACTGAGCTCACTTCTCTTATGAATCGTAGACGAGCGAATATCTCCAAGAAGCATACATATATCCCGCATCGTGGTTAAAAAGACCCCCTATGAAATTGTGAGCGTTGGCTTCCGTAACTGCACTGGAAGTGCTCCGCTTACGTAAGCAGATTGAAATGTTATTGCGAATCTTATTGAGTTCTTACTTTTTTTTAATTGAAAAACAGTTTATCAGTTCTACAACCTCTACTATCTACATTTCGAAGCTCTGATCTAACTATGGTTGTATAATTTTCTAAGCATGGTCTTTTGATGCCTGCGTAAATGGTGTGAAAGGATAACTCTTTTGAGTCAATCTAGGATCATATCGAGAGGTCTTTGGCCCTCGCCTGGTGCTGTTGTTACAGGACTATCATTAAATGCGATGTAATTTTAAAGCAATCCTAGTAAGGATGGGCTGGCTCTGCGCCTACATTCCTATCTCTATTCTGCATCTCTTCTAGTACGACAGCGTCTGCCTGAGAAATTAAACTATATCAGATCTACATTTAGAAATCCATTTCTCGTTAACTTTTTATATAGATCTGTGGTAACTAAATATTGGAGGGCTTTCAAAACCTACAAAGGTTTCAGCCATGTAATCAGTATATATTGCCAGTCTACGTTTCAGGTGTACTCTAGCTGAATAGCCTGGGCTTCATGGAAAGCTCGGGGAAGATCCTTCACGGCTTCGCTTATGGAAATAGGGACGTTTACTACTGCTTGCTTTACGTCTTACATACTAATAATTATCATAAATGGAAGTCGAGTAATAATGTAGTAAGCCCCTTTAATCATTTTGGAAAAAAGCTTAGGTTTTTGAATGAATTTTAAGGTTTAGATATCAGAAGGGAATTCTAGAAGGCATTCGAGCGAAAATTTCTGTACTAAACTCGCAACAATTTTCAAAAAAGACCCGGGAAAAATAGAAATTCGTTTGGGAAAGGCCTTTACAAGAAAGGCAAACCTGATCAGGACCCAGCTTTACATTCATATTGTAAACTACATTTATAGCTTCTAGGCCACTAAGCCTGATTCTGGGTTCTATCTGAGGCCTCTCCTGGGAGACATTTGCTCTTTCCTGCTGCGTTTGGGAGGCATTCCTTAAGTTTTGCTCAACTCTATTGCTGCTATTGCTCCTATATTGGCTAACTCTCTTACTATTGCCTGCTATTCCTGCTCTGTAGCCCTATACCGTTGGCTTCGTCTTCGTCTGGACCGACGCCGAGTGTCGGCCACTTGCTCCTGTCGTGTACTTAGCTGGTCTACTCGTCTCTCTATGTACCCTCCAGATTGATCGCGTGTCCGTGTGGATCAACGAACAGAATTTGGGCCTTGTCGTCTTGGCGTATGTCTTACTGTATCCGGTCTCTCTTCAACAGCGCTTCAGCAAAAACCTGCTCACCGGTTGCTTGTCTTTGCTGGTTCCTATCAAAAATAGTATAATTTAAATTTAAGAAACAAATAAATATACATTTGTAGTAATCTATAAAATAATATAACATAAAAGCTCCCACCAGCTTCTGAACATGGGCCATGAGTTCGACAATCAATAACTTGTTTTGCTTGCAATTTTTTTCATTTTAACGTTTATTTTGTAGATTTTTAGCAAGTCACTTTATAGTCATCGACGATAGCCTCGTCCTCTCGACACATAGCCTCGAAATCCCATATCAGCGTCGAATAAGATATGTATCCATCTTTTTACGGATCCAGCCCGTCGTCAGGTGCCTCGATCTCCAAGGCAACGTCCTGCTCGACTGGGTCGACGCTGCATCTCCCTTAGCTGCCTCGATCGGGGCCACGACTACCGCCTGGTTAGTGGGGACTTTCGTCGTCTCAACTTTTACTACCTTCCAATCTGAGGTTGGAAGTTTTCAGCCGTTGGTCCGATGGACTGGACATCTTGGTGGCATTCTGCCGTCCGAGGATATTGACAGCGCTCCGTTTTTCGGCATAGGTGAAGGTTTTGGCTTGGGCGCTGGTCGATTGCAACTTACCAACCCGAAACTTTACCAGACGGCAGAGCAGCCGCAGGATGGGACCCTTTTGGGACCCAGCCGCAGTTGGCAGTTAGGGAGTGCCAGACTCATTTGTGTTGTTTGTATTTTTATAATCTTCCATTCTGTTCCCACGAGTCCGTCTTGGCAGAGATTCACGTTACCCGGATAAGGCATCATTAGAACAGGGGGCTGCCAAGTCCCTGAGCTCTCCGTTGACGAATGGCCCCTACCATGCTGACTCTCAGCGCGGCTCGAGTAACACTCCTAGTCCGGCCCGGTGTGAGGTGAGTGTGGGTGTAGGGATGGGAGTGTGTGAGCTACTAATGAGAGGCGGCACCACAAGCTCATCGTCGGTGTTGCTGCTTCGCAAAGTGGCTGGCTGGGACTGCTTATTTTCGGAACTCTCCCTCAAAGATTTTCTTTGGGATGTCCTTTTATTTGCAGCTGACCCACCTGCCTAGGTAGGCCATTCGCTATCCGCAACCTGCGACCCGCTTGGTGGCCTCAGCTGGGCCCCCTCTTAGGCACCTCAAAGCCCAAAAGGTTCATCGGACTCCTCGCGGGCTTACGTATCGTGCCCCGTAGGTTTCTTCCGTTCCGTTCTTTCCCTCCCCTAAATGACGGTGCGGAAGCGACCTGCCCCGTACGAAACCACGGTTTGTCCGCACTTGGCCCTTTGGAGCGGGACGGTTGCGCAGGGCCTCCAAAGGTATAGAAGGTATTTCGTATGGTATGGTATCTGAAAAGGAGATAATATCTTATATTTGTTGTATTCACTTAATGCGGTGGAACTTGCTTTGCGGAGTGATCCTGGTCCCCTTCGGGCATCTCCAGTCCACCGACTTGGATCTGCGTCGGACTGTGAATAATTTTTATTAGCATATGACAGATATGACTGTACATTTGTATACGAGTATTTGTATAAATTTTCCTCGATGCTCGTTACCAGATTCTGCGCATGGCCGACACATACATATATTTGAACAGGTGGCAGAAACATTTATTACCGTTGTCCTGCTCATCCCCCGTTGAATTCGTCTCTTCTCTATCGTCAAGTGCTCACTGCCGAGTCGAATTCCAACGAGAAGGAACGTGTGAGTCGCTTCTGGACGCGACTCTACTTTTATACCCGTACTTAGTCAGTATATAAATTTGTGAGCTTATGATTAAAATTAAAAAAAAAATTTTAATTTTACATTTTACATTTTTTTGCTACATTTGTTAACTACATCTACATGTAAAATGTAGATAATACATCTAGAACAAATATTCTACATCTACCATTTAGATTCTACATCTCCTCCGCTAAGGGTTGCTCGCGCATTGCACAGGGGGAGTGTGTGCGAGCGAGACAGAGAATGAATAGCGTAAGCAGCGCCAGAGGAGGTGGGGGAAGCAACTGAAAATTAATTTCTTCATTTTGGCCATAATAATGATCCGATCTGTACCAGATCTGGCAATCTGGTAGATATGGTCATTCTTTACGATACTGCGTTTTTAGTTTTATCGTATGTTCAAAATTGTGGATGCCACAGATTTTCGTCCTTTGTGAAGGCGGAAGGGGGCGGGGCGAAATTTTGAAATACACTTGTAACAGTGTGATATCACATGAGTCTTGAAACAAAATTTGGTTGCTCTAGCTTTTATAGTCTCTGAGAACGAGGCGCTCATCAGGACGGACAGACGGACAGACAGACAGACAGACAGAGACTCGACTATTGATGCTGATCAAGAATATATACTTTATGGGGTCGGAAAATTTTCCTTCTCTGCGTTACACACATCCACTTTTACCACAAAAACAGTATACCCCTTAACTATTTTTGAGTACGGGTATAAAAAGGAGAGTATATTTATGTAGTTGCTTTTTTTGGATTGTGCTCCACCGAATTGGACCGCCTGCGTCTAATTGTGATAACTGGAATACTGCTGAGTATCCCCAGTAGTCCCCAGTATCTGCTGGGAATTTTTTAACTAGGATGTAACAAAAGAGTATATATTCCCTGATGAGTGGTCCCTTCCTTCCTTATGTTACGAACCTTTTGGTGGTGGGGCTTGGGTACAACAACAAAAAAGAAACGACAATCAAACAAAAATAAATGTACGGACTCTACTCGACAAACGAACTCACACCACTGACGCGGACTAGGTTGAGGTGTCTATGTCATACCTCCGCCAGAGATCGACCATGTCGGATCTCCCTGTTATGTGCAGCATCCTTCTGTCGTTGTGGCTCCCCTTTCCCCCATTTAAAACACTTACCACTTCATTTTCTTTTCTTATATTTTCAACTTAAATTTCCTGCACACATATTTTTTTTAGCCTACGCTTAGGATTTCCTATATCCCTATCCCTGCTTTTTAGGTCGACCTCCTGTCTGCCCATCCTTTCTGTTTTCTCTCCCTGACCTAAATTATGTGTAGGGACTACATATAAATACAAATAAATAAATATAATAAGAAGTCCAATGCTCCAAAGTAGGTTTTTTAAACTATAATTTTTATTTAACCGACAATTATAAAAACTTAGGATGATGTGTGATTCCCGACCTAATGCAAGAAAGTCTTAAACGGAATTGATCTCTTATCCTCGAGCTATTCATCTCGAGACCAATCTTATGAAGCTTGGCGAGTTTGCGAGACCGTGTGGACAGGACGGCGGAACTGGACACAATTCCCTAAGAGTTCACACGCAAAAAAAAACATAAATTGGGATTTTTTTCTCCCCCATTGGACTCACTTGCTCTTGTTTTTTTCTCGAAGCTTGGTTGTTGTCTGCTCCAGTTCCGTCCCGATAGATAGCTGTACGTACTCCTTCCTGCTATATAAATTAACACAAAGTTCTGTATGAGTGATGGCCACTATTCCATTCTCATTTCACTCACTTTACTTATTTCACCACCGATCGGTAGCTCTGCCTACGTTATTCTTCCGCTGAAGATTTTTCCGTTCTGTTCGCTTAGCTTCCTATCGCTCTATCATTGGCCTCTGAGCCCATCGATCTCTTGCCTTGAACCAGGGAAGTTCTTCTCCAGCAGTGTCTTAATGGCCTCAGGGGCCATGTGCTGTTAAGCGCATAAGTAATCGTATTTTTCGAATAGACGCACATGAATCAGAAAGCGACGCAACTTGTTTCCACCACTAGAGCCCTATGCTTAACCTATGTAAGTAAAAACTGCAAAGAAGCATGACGCAGCCCCAGTCTGAACAGCCTAAAGGATAATAAATTTATTAATAAATTTCCTAAAGTTTAGTGGGTCACAGTCTTCGGGCTAATTATTGTTCTCAGTATGCTGAGACCCAGCATGATCATTTCTAAAAATGAGCAAACCTTGGAAGGGTCGGGTAGTGTAGTTAGTGATAATCTAATAGAGATAGTCAACTCTAAATCCATACACATAAAATGAGGCTACTGCGAAAACAATAATAATAACAACCATATTAAAACAAAGTAATAGCAAGAAATTTTGCCTTTAAACTACAAATTAATATTTTCTATGATCGCCATTACTGTTTATAACCTTATAAGCATCAGTCTGCTTGCTTCGATTAGTCCGATTGTGATGTGATTTCAGGACAAATTTTAAGTTATTTTTGGTGTTTTTTAATGTTTGCCTCAATGCCTTTTTAAGTCATGCCTTTGGGGGTATTATTAAAGTGTCCAGTTCCGTGTAATTCCCGATTTTCTTCAACTATATATTAAGTATCTTTTAAGTATCTATTTAAGTATCGATATAAGCATTGCATTGTCCATGTTGCATCCAAGAAATCTAAATTTTCAATACCAGCGTCTGAGCTATGCCCATGTCCTCCTTCATGCATAGCTTTCATGCACTTCTCGTTAAAGACTTTTGGCATTTATTCTTATTAATACCAGGCATTCTTTTACATGGCATGTGATCGCGATGGGTCAGTCTAATATTACATAGCTCTAGATAAATCATCTAGGATAAGGGAGGCATTCTTAATGCGCACAGGTGGGTGAACAAACCGGTGAAATAGAAACCCATTCTGTCCGACAAGTGTCGTGGTGACGTCGCAAATTGGAATGGAATGGCTGGGCAAATAAGTGTAAGCGACTTTTTCTTTATTTGCATTAGAGCAAACCCATCAAATTGCATTCCAATTGGTCAAAGACTATTCAGTTAGCGCTTGGTCAGCGCTTGACCATACAAGACAAATATTGTACATGCTGACCAGGACCATGACTAGGACATGCTGCGGGGAGAGGAGTAGGGGCTGGAGGGTGGCTTGGCAATTGAAATTGAAAATGAAATTGTGGCAACAGGAGCGGGAAAAATAAAAGAAAAGATACATAGTACCCTCTCTCACACTGTCCCGTTCCCTCGTCTACCACCAAGCCCGTCCTAGTGCCACGCATACGCGTCCTGCTTTTTCATCACGGGTCCACGCATACGATTGCAGCACTTGACCAGGAAGTGAGAGGAGAGTATGAGAGCGGGGTGCGCTGCGTCACTTTGATCTGTGATGCAGGTGCAAATAGACACAGCGCCAGACTGGGATAGCACAGGACATGAGAGAGAGAATGAAGAGCGGAGGAAGGGCGACATGGGACACAAGAGGACATCACACAAATGCCAGCGTCAGCAAGTCAAAGTTTATTGTTTCATTTTTCCTCTCCCTCTTTCTATTTTCTTTTGTGCTATTTTCCTCTGCTAACGGATTTTGTTGCATTTATTTTAATTGAAGCTATCTCTCTCTCTCCCGATTCCCAGCGCCATGGGAACTCCTGGCGTGGCGTGATGAGCACTAACTTGAATGATATTTGCTGAAGTATACCTGCCGTCGTTTGCTTTGTTAAGAGAACTCTGCTCTATTAAGTGTCCTGAAGTCAAAAACGATCAAAATAGGAAGATTGTGATCTCCCGATTGCGCGGCCTGGTCGGAATCTTCTTTTCCCCTCTCCTTTGGCATATCTGCGGTCGCCTTCGCTTTGAGCTTGGACTTCGAAAGAAGCAAGAAAAAAACACAAATCGTAAACTTCCCGCTCCGGCTCTTCCCGTATTATTCCGGTCGCGTTTGTTTGCAACCGAATGGAGAATGCATGGGGGAATGGCTGCGCGGACTGGTCACGAGACTGGCGGTTGTGGGACAGGGCTTCGAAATGGGTGCATTCCCGCACATTTCTTTGGCTTTGGGTCCACCGTGTTTATCCAGCTTTTGGCTTTTGTTTAGCTTGTACTTTGACGGCCAAAGCCGAAGTCGAACGCTGCAATAATATTTATTGATGCTCGTATCTCTGTGCCTCGGCACCGCTTCCGCTGCTGCCGTCCAACTAATTGAAATCCGCGCAGAGTGGAGAGAAGCGTGGCCTTATCGGGGATTGGATTGCATTTCATTGGAACCGGGTCGCTCTGCTGAAGCGTATTTCGTTTCAAATAATAAAATTGATACACTCCCCTGTGCGGGAGTACTTTTAATTTGGCTCGATCGATGATTGAGTTGAACCTGTTATTGAACTATAGTAAATTATTATTTAATTTCAATTCAAAACGAGCGGGTGCTACACACATCCACGTCCACCACAAAACTAAACTCTTCGAGTGCAAGGTATAATGAGTTTGGTCTCCAATCGAATGAATTCGTCTTAAATTGGATGCATTTATTTTATTGGAGCTGTATCGTTATTTATCTGTATGTACATATGCACATGAATTCACCATACATACATAAACATGTGTATATTCGATCATTTGCAACAACCTATCCCAAGGAAAAATTTCAGTGGAATCTTAAGGGTGTTGGGCTAGCCACATAGGGCTAGAGCCTTTGCAACCCATTGCTTGCCTCGAAGCCGTCTCCATCCCTATTTCGTGTGATGGTGCCGCATGCCTGGCGCTTCCGTTATCTCGGCGACACTGCCGCGTTTCGGTTGCGTTGTGTCAGTAAAAAAAATAATGTATAAATAAAACTAAAATAAAAATTGAAAGCCAAACAACGGGGCGACATGCAATAAACTGGCTACTCGCGGCTCCTCCCAGATGTGCTCCAAGCTCCCGAAAATGCCGTTGGATGCCGATGCCTGTGCGCCAGATGATAACTTGGTCGGTCGCCTCAAGTGGGAAGTGGAAGCATCGCGTTTCGCTCGCTGCCTGGCATCGTTTTATGCATAAGCAAACATGTCAAGTCGATGCCAGACCTCCTCCCTGCAATGCTGGTGCTGCTGCTGCTGCTCCTCCTCCTCCTCCTCCTCCTCCTCCTCCAGCTCGTTCGTCTGTCTCGGGTGATGTCCTGGTCCTGGAGCATAATGTTTATCCAGCCGGCTAAGTCAGGCAAAAGATGTTTCGCGTGATTTTGAGACGCTCGGAGAGGGAATCGAAGGAGTGGGGGAATCAGGGAGGGAGAGCAGGAGTTCATTTCGGGTTAATGTTAATGCTGCCCGAGCGCTGCAGGATGCGTGTGTCCTTACAGATTTCATGTGAGTTATGGCCCGGCTGGAGCCGGAGACGAAGCCGGTGCCGGAGCCATGGCTGTAGTTGGAGTTTGATCTCGAGCTGTTGCTGCCAGCTTTGTTTGACTTTGTCATGGCATCAAAGTCTGCACCTTAAAGACCTCCCCCCTCAATTCCCACCACTGCCAACCCTCCAGCCTCTAACCCCCTCTCTTGGCGGACGTGGCAGCGAAATTGACAGAAAATTGAATTTGCACATTTTACTGCACTTTGTCAAAGTGCGTGTCAGGACAGTGTGGGTAATAAGGGAAGGGCCAAGATTGTGGGTAGCTGTTTGGGCCATTGCAAGAGACGGGTGAAACTTTAAGTTGACACACAACACGATGCATGCTCAATATACATATGTACATATCGTACTCGTATGTATGCAATTCCGTATGGTATGTTAGTGTCAAAATTTTCTGTGAATTTCGGTGTTTTTTTGGTTGGAATTTGTCCACCAAATGAAATCTTGATAAAGGGAAACGATACCCATTCTGCAGGTTACAGATTCCCATGAATTTTCCTCTTTGAGAAACGTACAGAGATGGAAACATAAATATGCATGGCAGGTATGTTGATATCAGATGCATTATAATGCACGACAACATTTTCCAAACGTCAAATTTATGGTATTTTTGTTGCAACAGCAAACGCGACAAGGAGAAACCTTTAAGCTAATTTTTTCACATAACTTAAGTAGTGAATGATGCCCTTCTAAAAATCGAATAAACGAACACTTCGTAGCTTAAGCTTAACTTCTGGTAAATATTAATCTTTCAAATGAAAATATTTAGGATCCTTAGAAGCTGCATTTTACAGGACTCTCCATACTTACATGTGTTTCTGTTCATCTACTCTTGTATCTAAGTGGATTCCCTAGGATGCCCAGTGACATGGTATTACTCTCGCATGACTTTGAGGTATGCAACAGTTTGGTCCTGCTGCTACCCCACTGATTGTCCCATTTCTTATCACCCACTTGCCTGGCACTCGTATGGCATTCGCGTCGCAATTGTTTGTTTATTGCCGCTGTAAAGTCTCACACCGGCACTGGAACAGAGCATGAGCATGAGCATGTAGAGTCAAAAGCAGTTCACGGGGCAGAACAGGAGTGCTGGCAGGGGATCGACTTTCTTTCATTTAATATGAAGAGTACGGGCTTTTGAATTTTCAATTGGTCTGATGTTTGATAGTGGAGCCAAGGGCCGACTTTTATGCCTTTGTAACGCAGTTTTTATGGTCCAACTCGAAACATACATACACATGTATACATATACATATATGTATGCGACAGATGTACATACATATGTACATGATATACAATATTTATAGGCACACCCTCAGGTTGGTTTGCCTGGACTGAAGTCATTTAATTGATTCATTGTGCAGCGATGTAAATGGTGGAACGCACTCGCAAGGTTTCCAAGGGTAGAGCTTTGACCTGGCAGTAACCAGGACAGTATAAGGACATCGCGGTGAGTGAAGTAGTTGGTAGAGAAGTAAGGTAAGTATGCGCAATGGGAGATCCATGCAGATTCTCTCTTTGCCGTGAAGGCATATTCGTTCCCTATGCAGCTTTCTTCCAATGTATTTATTTGGCTGCACGAGCCGCTTACAAAGCCAAGTCCATCATAAGATCGAAATAGAACTAGCTGCTAGGGACATCGACTGTTCACTTATTTAAATGTATGTTATAGGGTTGGATTTCTGTACGCTATAATGATGCAATTTTGATCATAGTTTTCTGGGCTGGGCCAGTGACCATCTAAACGTACATAACATAATTGTATATGCATGCGTATATGTACATACTTATGTATGTATTAACATATAAGGTGGTGATCTTATCCTGCTGGCTTCAGCAATAAATAAAGCCTAGATGTCAGTTTTATTGCTGAGCTACTACTGAGCTTTAAAGAGACGATGATTGTTCAGTCTATATATTCACAGTTTATTGTAGTGTATTAGGTATGTATATACATAAGGCGATAAAGAGGCTAGATGTGCAGTGATTGTAAGATCAAGGCGGGCCGAATTGCCCGTGCCCTTATGCGAGCGAGAGAGTGACATATCGAGAGAGTGATTGCGAATGGCGATAGAAAGAAAGGTGCGATGCGAGATGAAGAAGCGAGAGAACGGCTGCATAGGCATGCTGCCGTGCGGGAGCATGAATGTGTAAGCATAAGCGGTTAACAATAATGTACATATGTACAGTGGGCAGTGCAAATAATGAACAATGAAGATGATTTACGTTAGGCTGTACCACTATGATCTACGGACTATTTGGCTGCGTGACCAAACAAGGAATTTACAATGGATTAAACGACTTAGGATTATCGATGCAAATCCATTCAGGGAAAAAATTTAGTTTTTCTGCATACATCAAAATATTTAATACATTCTTAACTGCATGAAGAAGAATTAAAAAAAGAAAAAATAAATAGCTCGAAACGTCTAAGATTTATTTTGAGTTCTTCTCGTCTTATGGGCGCGCCCCACGTGACCAGAAACCTCAAGAAGGTAGCACGAGAGGCGAAGGCAAAAGGAAGAAGGTATTTATTTTAAATTTTCCTTTCACCCGACGAAGGCCACACACGAGGAATGTGGGGGTGGGCTTTCCTTGTCAGAAGTCAGTTTTGTTTATTTTAAAATTCAGCTCCTCGAATCATTCTGTTGGAAATGTTTCACATAATTCTTGTTTAAGTATCTTGTAAATTGCTTAATAACGCCAAGGGGACTACCTCTGATGCCAGCTTCCTCCAACAATACCCTACCCAATACGCACATACACTTACATACACACACATACTAGCAATTACCCTTCTTGTAAGGGGGAGGTGTTGAGGCGTCTGGCAACTTTGTATTCAAGTGCGAAATG
Source organism: Drosophila subsilvestris (assembly GCA_035043285.1). Classification (NCBI taxonomy): domain Eukaryota; kingdom Metazoa; phylum Arthropoda; class Insecta; order Diptera; family Drosophilidae; genus Drosophila; species Drosophila subsilvestris. Next base: position 58,931 of record JAWNNB010001237.1, read on the forward strand.
TAACGAAACGAAATTGAGCAATTTAAGACAAAAAGTTTGGAGCCAGCGCCAAGATGCCAACGGAACGGAAAGGCTACCTTCGAGGCCGAGGCTATAGATACCCTTCCGGATCAAACGAAACGCGATTGCAAGGTCGGTTATTAATTGAATTGAAAGTTCCTTTTGAAATAAGCTCTATAAAATTTCATGAAACGAATGAAGTTAAGTAAACAAGTAAACAACATTTTCTATTATTTAAATTGAAACTTGTCTAATTTAGTCGTAAGCCTACAATGATTTCCGTTTATTCATTGTGCTTTTATTTTTTTAGGTAACGTTAAAAAAATTAGCGATAGGTAAAAATCAGGAAGTTTAGCTAAGGTTCATATATTTAGTTAGCTTGTTCGGAAAAACTAGTGCAGGTTTTTTGGCTGCCAATAACTGATTAATGCCGATAATAATGGTATCAATATATATGCAACAGATTTCAACGCATTCTCCAATTACAAAATTTTCTTGCGTACAAAATTTTTAAAATTCGGTAGCAACTTTAAAAAAATTTGTTTAAGTAAAAATAAAAACATTAATATTACTATTAAGCCCAAGATAACAAAATTAAGGCGTGACCCGTTTAAATTTAAAAAAAAATTAGTTATGGCTCAACCTAATACACATGTTTGTATGTACATATGTACATATGTATAAAATTTATACTATAAATTGATCCGTTCGTGACGATTACAAACGAATAAAGTACTTAATACTCAGTGGCCATTGAAACAGACAGAGTTTCTGGTGTTGCAAATGCTTAAAATTATATTACCTGCTGGAAGGGTATAACAAGGCGACCCCCAACTGAGCAACGGCAAATTAATAACAGTCTCGCTTTCTTACCTTCTCTCTCTCTCCCTCTACATATAAATATATGTGTGTGTGTGTGTGTGTGTGTGTGTGTGTGTGTTTGTGTGTGCTTGTAAGTGTTAGGGGAAGGAGAAGATAAAAGAGGGGGAGCTAGATGGGTGAGGGAAGGGGTTATGGGGCGGCACTTGTTAAATTTAATAACAAAATAAATGTTCGCGCGCACGTTAATTTATGAGTGGAAAATGCTCTTGCAGTGCACACATTAACACGAAACCACCGCACCCCACCCCGAGCCACAGAACTCAGAACTTCCCCGACGTAGCCCTCACTTGGACAAACTTCCCTTTTTCGAATGTTTGAGGCATAACTCATTTCTGGGGGATTCGGATGTTTGCAAAAATCAACACTTTCTGTAAGGATTTGTGTGGATGTAAATAATATAGGATGAATTGGCAGTACATTAAATGGGACAATGGGAATGGAAAGAATTTTTCGAGTTTCTTATTAATTTCTTTATAGATCTTTCTGAGGGATTGTAACTAGAAAATGGGATATGACCATGCTGGCATCTATGTACATACATTGACTGGAAAAAGCCGAACCGATTGTGTGGCAGCACTGAAACAGAAGATGGTAAAGGATCTGGTTACAGATGATAATATGAAATTCGAGCTTTAAATGATTTATACAAATTAAATGAAAAAGGTTGTGCCAACAACTCTTTGGCGCTGTTTACGAAGTTTCAAATTATGTAAAAAAAAGAATACGAGTACATACTCATAACTGCATATTACAAATATTAAGCAAAATAGCCAACAAGTACATTACATTCTATGCTCTCTTTTTTTATTGTACAAACGATTTAGCGTTTGCCTTAATCTGGTGGAGAGCTGCTAAAGCTTGGGCCAAACAATTTTGGAAATTGAAATTTTCCTTTTTCCAATGAAGAGAAGCGAATGTAGATGGATGTATGCGATGCATAGTGGGTAAAATCACCAATTTGGCAGATAAAAAATGGCGCTATCGGTTTTTTAATTGCAGCTGTAAAGTTCATTGCCATTTTGGGAGTTCCCTTTCAGCTACGCTAAGCAGTTTTCGAAGTGGAGGTACAATTTTGAATGTTCTGTATTATATAAGGTATGTACATATGTATGTACAATCGAAAAGTATATATTTGTGGATTGTTATTAACAAAGTATTATAAAATAAAGCGTAAGAATTGAGTATTAAATTTGCTCTGCACTTAATTCCGTTTACTCAACTCAACAGGATGCGGGTATCTACATCTTTCATTAAAACCTGACTTAAGATATATTATAAGGCAGTATTTTCCTGTTAGATTGGTCACTTCACCCACCGTGCGATGGGTTGAAGCCAACTTTAAGCTGGGTTGAAAATATTAATAATTAACAAACACGCAGCCGCCCAGCTGCCGCCTCATCTTCTCCTCCGGGACGGCTCCTTCTGCCACATCATTATCCCCATCAACACGCACTAGCCATGAGAGAGGATGGGGGTTCATGCCAAATTATGCAAAGTGTTTGACAAATTAGCAAAAGAAACTTGTTAAGAGCGGAAAAGCGCATGCATAGCAACGAGATGCGGCGTCATATCCTGCCATCAACTGAAAATTGTTTTCATAATTAGCATTTTAAGCGAGCCAAGTGAAAGCCCGCCCTCACATAGGTTGGTTGGGGGATTGAGACTAAAAGCGTGGGATTAGGCGATACAAGTTTGATGCTCAATTCTAAATACAATAATGAGGCGCCTGGATCAGAGTAGACTCTCCAAAATTCGCTAAAAAATTTAGCACTCGAAGAACTTCAACAGGCTGTCAATGCAATCATCTCCGTTCGGCAGACTTCATCCCACAAAACACCCTCTCGATCTGCATATTCGTAGGTACATACATACATACATATGCATGTATGTATCCAGGTACGAATATAGACAAGACACTATAAGCTTTCGCATGGCAAAAAGCTGACAAGATATGCGAGCTGCGGCAGAGAAAAGACAGCTCCAGTGGCAAAACTCCCGGAGCGCTTATTTGAAAAACGTTTTATTTTTATTGCAAATACTCCCAGGCGACGAGTGCTCAGTGTCAGTGAATGTCATTTTAGCTCTAGAGCCAGAGTCAGAGTCGAAGTCGCAGGCAAAGTCAAAATCCAGACACTTGATCCCCAAGGTCCCGCTTCCTCCTGCTCTGTTTCCACACCCCTGACCCTGACGAGCCCATATAGTACCTTGAAAGTCTCAACCTGAAACAATCGGCTGAGCTCCGAGCACAACGAAGATAGGATGCTCTATGAGGTATGTATCTGTGTGTGATATTTGTACGAGTATCTACATATGTAAGTCCCTCTCTAGACAGTTCTATCAGATTTGGATATCCATTTTGAAGCCAGAACTGCACAGAATCTTTTTACTTCCGTTCGAATCGAACAATTTCGTTTAGTCGAAAGAGCAGCAGGGATGGGAAAAAGTCGGATGTAGGGTATGCTACTGGCTGGCTAACTCTCATATTATATAAACGAGAGGCAGAGAATCACATACATGATTCGGATTCTGTCGGCTACAAGTGTCATTGCCAGTGAGCCCCGATGTGGGAACCCCTTTTTGCTCTCCACATTTTTTTCTTTGCATACTAAAATCTCCGACGACTGGGCCAAGCCCAACATTTGACAAATCAAATGCGGATCAAGTGGATGGATGTTGGAGGGGGAAGGATGAAAAGGGAATTGCCTGGGTGGAATTGAATTCCTGTCTCTGTAAATGCTGAATATGAAAATGTTGAAGGTTGATACGATGCGATTTGCCGAGTGGATTTTAAGAGTCTTCAAAGCCCAGAACCTGGAACCCAATCCCTTTGGGTCATAAAATGTTTCAGGAGGTCATGACATGACACGACAACTCACACTATATACTCATCTCCTTTTTGCCTCCTTTTGCGACTTTTTCCAACAAGTTTTATGGCACCAAGAGGATTGTCTATCGAAAATTCTAAAGTTGGGCTTTGGGCTCTTGCGCAGCGAAGTTTCCCAGTTTATAGGCCACTAAATCAGTGGTTCCCCTGTCCACTCTGCAGAGTTTTTTTTTAACGGAATGTAGAGAGAATGATGGGTGGCTGGGGGCTGCTGGTTGCTAGCTACTGGCTGCTGGCTGGGAGTGTCACACTCAGTCGGCTGTGAAATCCACTTAATTCCATTTACTTAAGCTAATTTTACGCCATATTCAATTTACCACATCATGGCCATTCATTATTTATTCACAACATGTAAAATCAATGGACAACATGAAGTGGACTGAGCCACAGGACCAGCATCAGCTGTAGATCCAGGAACTGGACCAGGCCGAGGGCTTGGTTGGGGGGGAGGGAAAAAACCAAATTGTTGAATGTCCGTGGGGCCAAAAACACACACACCCGTATACACCGCCAAGCAAGATACAAAAAAAAAAAAAACAAAAATAGAAAGAACCGAAAAAAGCGAAGTTGAACAGAAATCGACTGTGGGAGGGAGGACGCGTCGAGAACCCTCGGCCATCAAAAGGCGATGACGTACGCTTAATTTGCAGCGCTGGAATAATTTATGGAGGGATCAGAGACGAGTGGAACTGTGGCGCAGAGCAGCGAGTGGCGAGGAAAGAGAACAAATGCCATGGGGCATTTCTACGTAGCGCCTGGAACGAGTGGAAACGGAACGTGCTGAAAAGCCGCGCTGTGGCATGCATTGAAAGGGATCAGAGATGGGAAGGACATGGAGTGCCCGGAGAATGGCTGAGCTGACTGTGGAGTGCATCGATATGTGAATGGGGGGCTAAGCCAATCCAGTGAGAAGGCATCTGTGTTATTTTCCTACATCGAATTCCGCAAATGTGCCCGGAAAATGATTAAATTGGAATGAGGAGGGTGAACCAAAGCAACTCGGTTGGGCGAGTCCACAAAACGGTGTGAGATAGAGTGGCTCGAATGGAAAACAGGAAGAAACCCTTTTAAAAAGACTTATGCCAGAGGATGAATCTATCAAATTAACTTGTTTTCAGAATGGCGTTAGAAAAAATGAATGGGAACAGCAACTTGAATGGAATGGAATGGAATATGTACATATTCTATGTACATAGTACATACATATGTATGTGCATGCATTAAGAATCTCATTAATAATATATTGCTGGTGAACAAAAATTTTGAGAGAATAATGGTGGTAGATGCCCGACAATGGCAATGGAACTAAGTTGCTAAAAGGATAATATAACATATTTAAACGGTGCTGGAAATAACATGGAATTAGACTGCTCGCTCCCAGAGAGGGAACTTCGAGTAGATGAAAGCAAGCTCCAAAAACGGTCACCTATCTGATAAATGCACTGCCACGCCCACGCTGGAAACTGTCTATCTTTTTGTGTCAATGTGGGTATGAGGAAGCAGCCGGCGAGGTACAAAGCAGAGGATGGACAGCGTGCAAACAAATGGCGTAGGCAAAGTCCCAATCGTAGTCCCGGTCCCTGGAACTTGCCGATTTTATTCATTTCCCAGGGAGGTAGCCGCACAAGCGCCAAATGTTTGCACGGCCGTCGCCGTAGAGCTGGAACAATATTTGCGTAACGTGTTTGACAAAGAAATGAAAACTGAAAGCGCCAGCTTGGAAAATCAAATGAAAGCACACACCCCAACAGCTACCCACACCCCGCTTCGGAGGTGGCGTACGGCAACGCACACAAAAAGTCAGTAGCTGAATTCAAATGGACCAAGGAATAAATAAATAAAAAACCTAATAAACAAATAGTTAAATTATACGGGAAAACCATGACATTAAAAGTATTTACTGGTATACAATCTAAGGGAAATATGATGGCAAACTACCAAAGATAATGATCGAACGAGACAATTTCTGATTTTACATATATATTTTATATTGACGCATAAGCCGAAATAGGCTACTCTCCAATTCGATCTATGATTAAATGTAGATCCCTGGGCTCTCATGGTATCTCCTCAATTATTTTAAGGGGAACCAATATGGACCAAATTCGGTACAAAATATATATTTTATTTTATTATTGTAGATTTATGGTGGTAGTATTTATTCTCTTAAAAAAATACGACAGATTCAAAACGAATATATGTATATATGTACATATGTACATATGTATGTTAAATAGCGACACATTTGTATGCTTTTCGATGATATCTGTTAAAATATGAATATGAAAAGAGGCAATTATTTTGTAGCCAGTCGGTTTTCGAAATGGAACTGTTATTAAATATGGTTTTGTATTCAGAGCCGGTACCGAAAAAATATTTTAATTCCTTGAGCCGACCATTGAATACAAACAGTTGCATAACGCAGATATGAAATGACTGCATAACGAAGGGCAGGAAACAAAAAAGTTTCGTGGGGGATCAGAAAATCCATTCGAGACAAAAAAGGAACCAGCAATGTTTTTATGTAGCCAAGTTGAATTCTGTAATTATATTTTAAACATTCGCTTCATCAATTCCTGGGGAAGAAAATTAGTGTAAAAGCTCTATGATCTTGATAAGAGTCGATATAGAGGGCCAAGCTGTACGTACACCTGGTTATTCCAACTTGAAAGATTTACTTTTAGCAGATCGGATCCACGTTTTCTGCAGTTCGAAATGAGCAAAAAATTAAAAGTGCGACTATCAGGTGTAAGCCGTCTCCAGTAAATAGATGACTTATTAATGCATTCAAATTGAGTTGAAAACAACTAAAACCATTTTTTTTAAGCCTCAAATTTAACTCTGATATTGGTTAGGGCAACAACAATTTACGGTTTTGTGCTAAATGTGCGAAAACGGAATTACCTAAAACCAAAAACTTAAAAGTAATTAAAAACCAGAGCCCTCCTGCATTTCTTTTTTTCACATTTTTTTGTTGAGCAGCATTTACGATTTAAATTAGGCATGTGGGTATCCATCCATAGGCCAACATGTTCGTCGAATTTGTTGTGTTCGATGAAAATTCGACTATGGATGCGATTTGTTGAAACAAAATTTTTGTTAAATCTTTCGTGTGTTTATGCAAATGTGTTGAATAGTTGATACACGTGCTCGCGCGAAAATAATATTTAAAAAAATATTTGAGAAGGAACACTGGAGTAACGAATTTTTGCAGGAATCGAAAACGAGCCTTCGTTATGGAAAAATAAAAGCGTGGACTGAAAACAGGAATTTGCGCATTTAATCCTGGGAAAAGCTGCTGAATACATGTAGATAGTTTTATTTGCTTAATGGCAATTTTATTGACAATCATGGATATTTAACTTATGATATGTATATCTTAGCTCCAAGTACAATTTTTGGTACAGTTATGTGCTTAACTTCTGTATGGTAATTCGTTCGATGCGTGGCTGAATTAACGACTGACTGTCACTTACTCTCGACTCCGACTGATCTCGCTTCTTCGCTCTCGGTCTCTTAGAGCCGAAGGCTACCTATACAGACGACGCGACGAAACTACGACCGCTTCGTGTTTCTCTCGGTCCTGCATTATCTACATAGTACATACAAAGAATATGATGAAAACGCCACTCCACTTAATAAATGACGAAAAAAGTCATTCACTGCGCGCTTCATTTTTCCGTTTGCATTTTTTAAGGTTTACTCGCTGAAAATTTTGTTTATTACCAATGTTTGCCTAGTTAGTGGCAAAGTTGATTCATGTCCAACGAACTTAGTACATATAAGTTAACACTCCCCACCAGCTGCAGGGTATCAGCGGAATTCCAGAAGTGGAAGACCTCTGATGCTGACTCAAGTGGACGGGGGTCCTCAAGTTACATTGTTGCATAAACATCCGCTGGAGAGCGGACCGTCGGCTCGAGGCGCTGACGTTGCAGAACGTCGGCCCGCTGCATGGGCAGCGCTGCCGTCTGGGGGGCAACTTTAAGAATATCATTTTATATTTTCATTGCTTGTATTTTAGAATTAATCTCACTCTTGACCGAGCCAGTCGTGCCGGTAATAAACTTTAAAACGTAATCTCGTCTTTCCTTGCCGGTGGCCGAGCCCCGGTACATATAAACGGGATAAATAATATTTAATTGGCGCCCAACGGTCAAAAGAACCCAAGTTAACGCGAGTATAAAAAGTGCTGAAGAATTCAACAATCAAAAGAAAATTCGAAATAAATAATAAAAGTGGAAAACATACCAACGAGTGCATCTCATGTTTTTACTTGTGTCAGTGAAATAAGAAAGATACCCCTAGTGGCCCAAAAGAAAATCTCCCGGTGGGAACAAACAAATCAACAGAAAAGGAATGAAAAATTAAAGAAAAAATAAGTGAGAAGTTTTGGTTGTCAAACCCCCCCGCCCAAAAAAATACATCAGTGTGTGCAAATTTTTTTTTGTTCTTCGCCAAAACCAAAAGGGCTACTGAAAAATACTTCTGTTTCATGTGCGCTACAACCAAGCATTAAGAATCAAAAAAAAAATAATTACAAAAAAAAACACCCAACTACGCGGGAGCTGACACCAGAGGAACAAACACAAGGAGCTGTAGGGAAATCCCTCGCTTCCACCCAATATCTACGAAGGAAAAAATAGGCTGAAGGGCCCTCCCTCGCCTCACCTTACCAAACATCAACAAAAGTCTACGCGGGCTGCAGGGAATTCCCTCGCCCAGCCCAACCATCTCAGCGTGAAAGGCTCCCGACGCTCAACCGAAGACCAATAGGCAGGGGCTAGATCAGACTCCCTTCACCCTACAATCAGAGAACATGTAAGTGAATTTTTCATGTGTTAACATTTCCTATGTCAGTGATAACGCAATAAGTATCGATAACAGCGAAAGATCCGCTATCTTTGGCAAATTTTGGTCAAAATTTAAAGTAAACCGCGAATGAGCAAACACCCTTCGACCCGCGTTTTTAAGAATTAGGAACGTAAGATAAACCTTTATAGGGTAGTTCTGCCGAAACAAATCGCACCACATGAGCCATAGGGAGGGCGACAGCGACAGTGACGATAGCCTTAGTTCCCTCATAGAGGGGCTCGATTTAACAGCACTGGACAGTCGACCAGCAAAAGAAAAACCAAAAGACATGGACGTGACGTCATTCAACAATGCCTTACAGGCCGCATTAGATAATCAAGCCAAAGGTTTTCAGGCTCACTTAGAGCGACTACAAGACGAGGTGGCCCAAGCAAACCAGGCTGCAGCCCAAGCAAACCAGGCTGCAGCCCAAGCACAAGAGGCTGCAGCCCTAGCGGGCCAAGCTACTGCACTTCGTGCGGAAATGCTCGCACTGCGGGAACAAGTTAACCAATCGAGCGCAGGACCATCTGTGCCGGTAGTAGAGGTTTTTAAGAGTGCGGAAATTCTTCCCGGGGTCCAATGCGATCAGTGCTTGGACATGGTCAAGTCTTTACCAGACTTTGACGGCAAACAGCTGGAATACGTCGGTTGGCGCCAGGCAGCTATGGCCGCGTATTCGGTTTTCGAGCCTTACCAAGGCAGCTCCAAACACTTCATGGCCACGGGCATCATTAGGAATAAGGTTAAAGGAGCAGCGAACAATGTGTTGTCGTCCTTCAACACAGTGCTCAATTTTAAGGCCATAATAAACAGGCTAGACAGCTCTTATTCAGATAAGACGCCTGTAGGGGTGATCCAGCAGAGGCTGGCAACCATGAGACAAGGGAACCTGTCTCTAACTGACTACTATGACGCAATAGAGAAACAGGTCTCCCTCATCACCAACAAAAACGTGATGATGCGCACCGCAGAAGCAGCGGATGTGCTCAACCAAAAAGCTAGGGAAGACGCCTTAGAGGTGTTCATATCAGGTTTGAGAAGGCCCCTGAAGGCAGCAGTCTTTCCGGCGAGGCCAAAGGATTTGCCAACCGCACTGGCCTTAGCCCAGTCGGCGGAATCCAGCGAAGATCGCAGCATTCTGGCTGCGAACTACGCAAAGGCCATGGAAGAAAAATCCTTCCGAACAGGCGAGCGCAATTACCAAGCGCCACAACAGGGTAACGGGAGGCAAAACAGACCGCAAGACCCAAATTCGTTTAAGAGCCCTCATTATGTTAGGAGCCAGGGCAACTCGAATCAACAACAAAGAGCTACGGGCCAGGCCCCCGAGCCAATGGACGTAGACCCTTCATCCTCCAAATTTAGACAGGCCACGGCTTACCAAAAGCCAGGGGGGACGGGTAAGCGCGACAGCGGTTTCGGAAGAAAACCAAATTCGTCAGAGCGCACGTCAGGAAACTGGCGGCAGAGGGTGGAACACATTGCCACCTCAAGTGACCGGTCCCCGGCGGCCTACACTGAGGCCGCCGCTGAGGCGGTCGCAGAAATAGAGGCCGACGCCGAACTCGGATACGAGAGCGACTCGGTTAATTTTTTAGGGGATGCTCCCTGCTGCCATTCGTTTGGCGGAAAGTAGCAGGGGTCAACATAAAACTTCTGATCGACACGGGTGCGTCCAAAAATTACATCAAGCCATTCATGTGGCTTCCTGGCGTTACCCCGGTTGAATCACCGTTCCCCGTTCACTCTATTAACGGGTCCAACAACATTACACAGAAATGTCCCCTGTCAATATTCGGCAAAATCACGCCGTTTTTTCTACTAAAAACATTAACAACCTTTGATGGCATCATTGGCCTGGACCTGCTCACGCAGGTAGGGGCCACGCTTATCTCTGAGAAATGGAACGCTCACTTTCGGCAACACAACCGAGACAATCAAGTTCCATGAGTGCACAGATGTCAACCATACTAACGTTGTTGACATCGACGCACCTGCTGCCATAAAGGCAAGCTTCATGCAAATGCTGAAGAAAAGAAACAAGGCCTTCGCCGACCCTAACGGGTCGCTGCCCTATAACACTTCGGTCGTGGCCACTATTCGCACAGTGGACGACGAACCAATTTATTCCAAGCTTTACCCCTACCCGATGGGTGTAGCTGATTTTGTCGATGCCGAGGTTAAAAGCCTCTTGAAGGACAAAATCATACAGAAATCAAGGTCGCCATATAACAACCCGATATGGGTGGTCGACAAAAAAGGCACTGATGAGAAGGGCAATAAGAAGAAACGTCTCGTAATGGACTTTCGGAAGCTCAATCAGAAAACGATAGCCGACAAATACCCCATGCCATGCATCTCAATGATATTGGCAAATTTAGGTACTGCAAAGTACTTCACTACTCTTGACCTGAAATCCGGGTACCACCAAATAACTTTGGCGGAACGCGACAGGGAAAAAACTTCCTTTTCCGTAAATGGAGGGAAGTATGAGTTTTGCCGACTGCCCTTCGGTCTAAGAAATGCTGGCAGCATTTTCCAGAGGGCAATCGATGACGTTTTGCGCGAACAAATCGGCAAAACATGTTATGTTTACGTCGATGATGTAATCATATTCTCCAAGTCTCAGGACGAGCACGTTAAACACGTCGACTGGGTACTGAAAAGCCTCTATGATGCCAACATGAGAGTGGCTCAAGAGAAGTCGCAGTTCTTTAAGACAAGCGTAGAATACCTTGGCTTTATTGTAACTAGCGAAGGCACAAGAACGGACCCGGAAAAGGTGAAAGCCATCCAGGAGTACGTCGAGCCAACAACGCTATTCGGGCTAAGATCATTCTTAGGCCTAGCAAGCTACTACAGATGTTTTGTGAAAGATTTCGCGGCGATCGCCCGCCCTCTCTCAAACATCCTAAAAGGGGAAAACGGTTCAGTTAGCAAATATAAGTCTAAAAAAGCCCCCATTATCTTCAACGAAGATCAAAGACGGGCGTTCCAGAAACTTAGGAACATTCTGGCATCGGAAAACGTAATGCTGATGTACCCAGATTACAAAAAGCCCTTCGATCTGACCACCGACGCTTCTGCGTACGGCATCGGAGCGGTACTGTCTCAGGGGGGTCGACCGATCACAATGATCTCAAGGACCCTCAAGGACTGTGAGCTGAACTACGCCACTAACGAGCGAGAGCTGTTAGCGATTGTATGGGCCTTGGGAAAGTTGCGCCATTACATTTATGGCGTCAAAGAAATAAACGTATTTACTGATCACCAGCCGCTCACGTTCGCGGTGTCAGAGGGGAACCCCAACGCAAAAATCAAGCGTTGGAAGGCGCGAATCGATGAAATCGGCGCCAGGCTATTCTACAAGCCGGGGAAAGAAAACTTCGTCGCGGACGCACTGTCCCGGCAGAATATTTACGCGCTGGGAAGCAGCGCACCGCGCTCAGACGCAGCAACGATCCACAGTGAAGTTTCAATGACTTACACGATAGAATCGTCTGAAAAACCTGTAAACTGCTTCAGGAACCAGATCATTCTGGAAGAGGCGCGCTTTCCCCTGAAGCAAATGTTTGTGCTCTTTGGGGAAAAAACGCGCCACATAATACATTTCCCAAACAGGGACGCTCTAATTGAGACCGTCAAGTCTCTGGTGAACCCACAAGTTGTGAACGCAATCCATTGCGAACTCCCAGTTCTAGCTTTCATACAGCATGAACTAGTAAAATCTTTTCCGGCGACGAAATTCTGGCATTGCAGGAATCTTGTCGCCGACATTGTCGACGATAATGAAAAAAGAGAAATTATCAACGTCGAGCACAACCGGGCCCATAGAGCCGCTCAAGAAAACGTCAAACAAATCATGTCCGACTACTATTTCCCAAAAATGACGAAACTCGCAAGCGAAGTGGTCATGAATTGCAAAATTTGCTCCAAAGCAAAATACGACAGGCACCCTAAGAAACAGGAGCTAGGGCCGACACCGGTCCCCTCGTTCACGGGAGAAATGCTTCATGTCGACATATTTTCGACGGACAGAAAATATTTTCTGACATGTGTGGACAAATTCTCCAAATTTGCCATAGTACAGCCTATAGCTTCCCGCACCATAGCGGATATTAAGACTCCCCTCTTACAACTCATGAACATTTTTCCCAACACCAAACAGATTTACTGTGACAACGAACCATCACTAAGTTCAGAGACCATCAGATCGCTGTTGCACAACAATTTCGGGGTCCGCATCGCTAACGCGCCACCCCTCCACAGTACATCGAACGGACAAGTGGAAAGATTCCATAGTACACTCGTGGAAATCGCCAGGTGCCTTAAAATGGCCAAGGGAATCACCGACACGGTAGACCTATTCCTTCAAGCAACGGCGGAATACAATAGATCGGTGCACTCGGTCACCGACAAAAGACCCATCGACATCCTGCATGCAGTGGCTGCAGAAGGTAACAAAGAAGTTCAGAACAAAGTGCAAAAGGCCCAGATTGTACAAAACAATCGAGTCAACCAAGCACGGCAAAACAGAAACTTCAGTGTAGGCGAGAAGGTGTTGGTTAAAACCAACAGACGCCTGGGGAATAAGCTCTCCCCCTTGTATGTCGAAGAAACAATTGAAGCGGACTTGGGGACAACAGTCCTAATTAGAGGGAGGGTGGTCCACAAGGACAACCTCAGATAGATATCCCTACTAAATATAAGTTAATTTGGTGAAGGAATTATAGCTGTTATTGGTAGACACTACGACTAGGCTTAAGGAAAACGATTGGTGGCGGTGTTGTGTTAGTTTTATTCCCCATATTTCATACGTATTTTTATCTACAGGGTTATCTGGGTACTTCACATCCTCACCATAGTCGCGGCTCGCGTCACCGACTACTCAAACTCAAATTACATTCCCATCACGGACGGAACGGTACTGATATGGGAAGGGCTTGATTACGTCAAGCACACGGCAAATCTGACCGAATATGGTCGCATTGTCGAGGAAACCGCCAAAATGGCGGACCTATTCCCAAAATCGCACATGAGACAGTTGCTAGACGCGGACTGCAATCACATTAGAGATATGTTGTCCGATATCAGTGTCCACCACAGGCTGGCGAGAAGTCTAGACTTCCTGGGAACCGCCCTTAAAGTAGTGGCCGGCACGCCAGACGCGTCCGATTTAGAAAACACCAGGTTTACAGAAGCACAACTGGTGCAAGCAAACAATAGGCAAATTCAGATAAACACCAAGGTTCAGAACCAATTAAATTCACTCACTAGCTTGGTAAACAAGATCATCAGCATAGAAAAAAAGGCACAAATCGACACAGCCCACTTGTACGAGACTTTGCTCGCTAGAAACAGAATTCTTATTACAGAAATAGGCAACCTGATGCTCACTATAACCCTGGCAAAGGCCAACGTAGTGAACCCGGCCATTTTAGATCACACTGACATAGAATCTGTTCTCACTGACCAATTCACAGGGGTCACAGTAGCAAACCTACTAGAAGTATCTAAGATTAAAATCCTACAATCTAATAACATAATCCACTTTATAATAGAATACCCTAGAGTTAGCATAGCTTGTAGAAAGGTGACGATATTCCCGGTTGAGCACGACGGAAAGGTACTGCAGCTGACAGAGAACATTGTAGCTGAGTGCGGAAACCAGGTGTGGGCCGTCACGAGCTGCGCCCCCACAACCACCACCACGTTCTGCAAAAAGGAAGTAAGAGGTTCCTGTGCCCAGGGATTACACTCCGGGGGCACCGCTCATTGCCTTTCGCAACCGAGCCATCTGGAGCCCATCACCCTCGTCGACGACGGCATGATCATCGTCAATAACCGGCCGGCAAAGATCAGCTGTGACTCGGACACGGTGGTTACGACCGCCGGAACGCAGCTCATCACCTTCAATGACTGCGCAACCGTAAATGGCACCCGATTCCGAAATCGCAATAACATCCAACAGCGATTTCCAGGCATCGCATCAGTACCCGCTCTGAACATCTCCGGGCACGAGACTATCCTGAGCCTCCCGTTCTTACACCAGCTCAGCGAGGACAACCTCAACTACATCAAGGAGGTCGAGCAGGCCACCATGGCCAAGCTCAGCCCGCTCCACGCGTTTGGACTGGGCATGGCTCTGTGCGGAGCATTGGGGGGAATCATCTACCTCAGATTCCACCTCAATAGGAAGAGAGATGCGAGGCAAATCAAGGAGATGATAGACGGATTGAGAGCAGCGAGGACGCCCGCTCTTTAAGAGGGGGAGTAGTTAACACTCCCCACCAGCTGCAGGGTATCAGCGGAATTCCAGAAGTGGAAGACCTCTGATGCTGACTCAAGTGGACGGGGGTCCTCAAGTTACATTGTTGCATAAACATCCGCTGGAGAGCGGACCGTCGGCTCGAGGCGCTGACGTTGCAGAACGTCGGCCCGCTGCATGGGCAGCGCTGCCGTCTGGGGGGCAACTTTAAGAATATCATTTTATATTTTCATTGCTTGTATTTTAGAATTAATCTCACTCTTGACCGAGCCAGTCGTGCCGGTAATAAACTTTAAAACGTAATCTCGTCTTTCCTTGCCGGTGGCCGAGCCCCGGTACATATAAACGGGATAAATAATATTTAATTTATATACATATATACATATACATACGTATTAATTACTTTCGTGTAAAGGTAATCTTGCAGCGTTGCTGGAGCAGGCTTTACCACCAATCAACAACTGATAGAGAATTCTTTAGGGCTTTTAAAAACGCATATTTCTATTTACGAAAACTTAAGCACTCCATGCTCCCCATTGTTCATTATGAAGGAATTAGCTCAATTCGTATGGACATACTGAATCTTTAAGGTAGAATTAAATGTAAACTATGTGTCGTATACGAGTAATACTTTTTTGGTCTTTAGTTGTATTCATTATTATCAATAGTCAATACAAAAAAACTGGTCTGATGTATCAACCATTCTAAGAAAATTTCCAACGCATTTTTTTCTTATCTATTTTTAAACTTTGACTTGACCTACAGAACCCCTGTGATTTTAATTTTGTACCGAACTAATCAATGATTGTAAGAATATAATAGATTTTTGGTGGATGTGTTGACACCCAGAAGTAAGCAATTCCGACCATATAAAAGATATATGTGTACACTTGTATTCTTGTATTCTTGATCAGCATCAATCGCCGTGTCGATATAGCCAAGTCTGTCTGTCCGTCCGTCTGTCCGTCCTGATGAGCGCCTAGATCTTAGAGACTACTTATGATAGTTAAAGCCACCTTATTTTGTATCCAGACTGCTGTGTTATTAAACTGTAGCAAGTGCATTCAAAAATGTTTCCGCAAGCTGCGATAATGTTTAATTTGGCTGAGTCCATTCCTAATGAAACTATGTGAAAGTGAATAAATATAAATATGTAACTATGTGTACATACATATGTACATAAAATAACATATTAATTTTCGCTCCCTTGGAAATTATAAATCAAAAGATATCTTTGAAAATGAAGAAAACATCTGATAATGAAAGTTAATAAAACCAAGAAAAGTTCCACAATACTCGAACGAGCCTTAAAAACGGTCATCACTGTGGTAACTCCATTTCCGTTTTTCATTCTGTTGCCCCACATATCCTTTTCATCGTATTCCTTTCCCTTCTATCTGCCTTTATCTTTTTTTTTCTTCCTTCTTTTTTCAATTATTTTATGGCACACACACTGGGAGGCGGTGTTGTAACAACAAACAGATTTCAATTTGATTGATAAATACGGCAGAGCGTGTAAATGATGTTGCAATCGAAGAAAGGGACACCAAAAATTACAAGCCAGTCGAACTGAATCATCACCATGCAGGGAGGAGCGGGGCAGAACGAAGACTGCTCCCATCAGATACGCCTGATGCTATCTCCCTCACACCCACACCCACACCCACACAATCACAATAAGTGGCTGTTACATTTCACACCAAACCATTGATGAAGCGACCCTGAAGTAGGGGCCCAAGAACTGGGGAAGAAACAAGCCACGGAATGGACAGGCACTTGATGGTTAGAGCGAGATGGTTATAGTTTTCGTGTGTGTTAGTGAGTTTGTGTGTGTGTGTGTGTGAGTAAGAAAAACTACGTCAGCTGTTGGGAAAGTCTCGGAGAAATGGCAAAAGAAGGATAGGTTCTGATGCCGAACCTACACATACCCTTGCACATTCCAAATTTTAATGCTATCCATATAGTATGTAATTTTTGTCCACATTTTCTTATTAGGAATGACATCCAACCACAAAAGTTAGTTGTATTATTTTTAATATTGATTTTCAATTGGTTGTTCCCATGGCTGGTTATGGGTTACATTCGATAAATGTTGGGTAAATGCATTATAAACATTAATTTCTTGCAGTTAATAAGAATGTTTAAATAAAGATTAGTTTTTCGTCCGATTCTATTATTGAGAATATAGAATATAATTTGAAAAGAAAGCAACTAAATTCCATATACATATATGTACAACAGAACAAGATCTATCAATACAATTTTGGATTTCGCTCCATTTATAGATTTGGAAATAATTTTATCTGTGCGTTGCAAACATCTGGGTAAAATATTAATACCCTTTGGCTTCGGTATAAGAGTAGAAAAACACAGAAGCCGAACGAAAGAAACGAAACGAAAAATCACAGAATTTTCACAAAGATGTTTATCATTTTCACTCGGAAAGTTTTTCCAGCGGGGGACAGCTGGCTCGAAGAGTGGATGTCGTCGAGGGTGATGGACAAAATATTTTCTGCATACAGATTTCGCAAGTAGATAAAGTGGTAGAATCAGAAGCAGCTACAGAAATGAAGTACCGAAATGGAACGAGAGCAGAAAGGGACCCAGAAAGAGAGCTCGGAAGAGTTTCGACTTGACGATACCCAGTTGTTGTATTTCAGCATATCTCCCCACAAAAAACAATTGCAAAATGGTACTAAGGGGCACTTTCATAGCAACTACTAACTGTTCTTCGTGATATTTGTGTTGGAAATATATTTTATAAGCAATGCATAATATTTTTGATTCCTCTGGCTGGTAAAGACAGACATGTTTGTGTGTGGTCGAGGAGGCCAATCCAGTCTGATTGTCACATGCCTTTGGAATAGCACAGCATGCCCTTGTGCTCTCCAAGAAACGAGTATTAAAAAGGGAAATAATAAAAAAATAAAACGAAATAACCAACTGGCGAAGGGTGAAGTGGGAAGTGGAAGTGCTAGCCAACCAAGGATTCTCGAAAATAGTGATGTTGTGGGGGATAGGGGAATAATGGCAAAATGCACCCAAAGGACATAATCGGCCATTGGGCCAAAAACTGTGCGGACGTTGTAAACCGGCTAAAGGAGGAAACCGATGGAACTAGATGGAAGAATAAGAGAATCCATCGAAAGAGCACATGAACAAGGGGTTGGGGCGGGACAAGGGAATCGGAAATAACGGAAAACAGCAAAAGTGGCAGTTAAAATTGTGCTGGGAATAAATCTATCATCTAATGCAATATTACATCGTAATACCATTCACCAAGCATGGATCCACATCCACTCCGGCCATCTCCCCCGTCCCGCCCCGCCACTATTCACCATTGTAATGGCTCAGCTGTAGCCCAAAGCAGTGTTTTTCAGTTAAATGAAGTCGATTATTTGAGCGCCTCTGGGATGGCTGGAAATATGATTGAACAAATGATTGAATGCCAGAAAATGTAGAGCGCATACATATATACATACATACATACATACATACATACATACATAGATGGGGTGAGAGACAGAGAAAAATTTTGAAAAATATTGAAGAAATTCAGCGAATTGCCTGAGATTTATGGGCCAAAGCTGGGAATACTTTTTCCATAAAAGAATAAATATTAATGGGATTGGGATAATGTTTTATGTCTGTTATTATTATCGAAAATAAGTTTGACTTAAATCAATGAACCCACCAATTAAATAGATTTAAACAAACTGTAATATTACCAGCCTCAACTGTGCTAGCTGGCAGCTGTTTGATTGATTGAAACGGTCAAAGGTCAAATAATTAAGAGGTAATTTAGCTTATGGGAAGTGTAAGAGTGTGAGTGGCCATTTGACACACAACTAAATGGTTTTTTTGTTTTCCTTGGAACGTGAAACATTAGTGTTTGAATATAATATACGATTTTTAATTTGTTCCATCTAAATCTGACCATCATCTAAAAACACTTCAGCTAAGCTTGGGAATTGTAGGTAAATTTTAGTGGCGGAATGGAACTAATAGTTGGCGGTAAATGTGGCAGGCAGTTCCCGGCAAGTTGGAGGCATCCTGGAGCCCAGCAGCCTCCTATGTTTTGGGGTAAGACATTATTTAACCGATGCCAATGCAACCAAGGACAGTAGTTGGGAGGATGGGATGGGTTGGGATGGGATGGGCAGGGACATCACACATCAGTGTGCATATCCTGGGGCACAATTGAATTAGGTTAGTCATGCTTTAATGCATATCAACATACGTGCAGCCAGGCACGACAGTCCCCCCTCCACCATACACCCCTTGACTTCACCCTGTGTGTGGGCGAGCTCCCTCATAAATCTCATTGTCAGTGTTTAACTTTCTTGTTGGCTTAACTTAACTTGAGGCAACTACAACAGCACCAACAACCGACAAGAAGCCAAAGCAAAAGCAAAAGTCATTTGTCATTTCAGTTGGCAACACACACACACACACAAACACACAAACACACATATTAGTATGTGTATTTGCCTGCATTTATTGTTCGGCTGGTTCCACATAGGCCGGGTCCCATAGCTAACAGATGGAGTTGGACAGGACCATAGACTAGTGTATGACGGAGGAAGATTACATTCAAGAATTTAACAAACGAGCATATGCACGTTCATGGAAAGGCATCGCATCCTCGGGATTTTCAGATATAAAACCATAAGTTATACTCAAATTTTGTAATCAAAACCAGGAGTTTGGAAATCCTATTCTTACTGGGTGCTCTCTGTGTATTTATGGATCTATCTTCTCTATGGGTTCCACCTTATCTGTCTTCACTGCTCTTTTATTATTTGCCTTGTTGATTTTTTTGGTTTTTAAACGGAATTTTAGCTAGTTTGATCTGGATAATCTTGCTGACCTCTATGCGGGCACATCTCACTGAAATCTATAGGGCATTCTCATCTTTCAAATGCCCCTCAGCTGCAGTTGCAGTTGCATTTGTTGATGCTGTTGCAGTCTAGTTTGCTTGTGTTGGGCAACATGCAGTCAACTGCAATAAATATTAAGTCAAAGGATGTGCCAAGTTTTTCTTTAGTTCTTCTACAGGAGGGGAGCAGAGAGCGAGAGTGCGGGCAGAGAGCGGTCTATATGGAGTGAGAAAATGCATGAAGTTTTGCGGTGACCTACTTCTCTGGTTTCAAATGGTTTCATTGCAAGTCAACCGCTGGCGGCTCCATTCACTCGACTCGACTCGACTTGACTGTCGACTGTCGACTGTAAGCCACTCGATTTAATTAGCTGTAAAAAGGATGCCATTAGCATCATCATCATTGCCACCTCCTCAGCCTGCGGTCATTTAATTGGCAACATTCTGATGCTTTGCCAACACTCAGCCACAAGGCATGCTCCATGAATTTCCCACCTCACCACCCACCCAATTCCAGTTCGCCATGCTGAAGCTGCTTCAAAAGCAAACTCCAGCCACTCTTAGGAAATAAGTTTATTTATTGGTTACGTACAGATCATTTTCATAAATCCGAGTCATTAACGACTTAATTGGTTATTATGATCCAAGTGGCAAGCAAACATACTACATATGTATGTACATATTCAACAGCAATTTTGAGTCAACTCAACTGAATGCATATGTACATATGTATGTAGTCCCTTGCGGTAACTCTATTGTGACTCTATCTACAAAAGATTTTCATGCCTTAGCCGTTTGTCTGTCTCGTTAACATGCCAAAAAAAGGTTAAAGTTTGACTCTTTATAGGAATTTGGCTTCTATGGAATACATATGTATGTATGTATGTCTGTAGAAGGGAAAGTACCAGTATAAATATGACATATAAATACTGCTACTGCTATAAGAAAGTGTGGTATCCGCAATAGTTATAGTTTCGAAGCCACGTGGATTATTTAAAATTGTATAGATAATATTTGTATATAACTATTTACGAATTTATCACAATCAGATACAGACAGATACAAGACAGAGAAATTTTCATTGACTTGCAGCTCCACCTGCATGGATCCTTTCAACTTCGTCGATGTCCCAACTCGGTGTTCGATAAACACTACAACTTACAACAAATAACAGCAACAGAAGTTTCTGTACCCAAAAAAGGAGAAACTTTTTCGATTATATGCTTGTGAAAATTTGTCGGTGTTTGAGCAACCACTCCTCCCACCCCCAACCACTACAGCAGCCGCCTGCCGTCGTGGTGGGGAAAGACCGAACCGCAGTTTAGCCGCACATCGACAACAACAACAGCTTCGAATGGGAAGCTTAACCTCTCATTTTGGGTGTTTGTCGGCGGTGTTGATATTGGAGTGATAAAGAGGCTGGTCGACGGGCAGTGCAGGGAAAGCTGGGTAAAACCGAAAAGAAGCTCGTAAACAAGCAATGAAAGTATAAAAAAGAACAACAACGGTGGCGAGGAAACCAATTGGCATTGTCAAAGGTTGTGTGTGTGCGGGAACACACTCTTGGCCTTTCGATTGTTTTCGTTTTCGCATTGGAAAGGGACAGGAAAGATGGTGATGCCCTCAGAGAGAAAGAGAGCAAACAGAAAATAACAGGAGTCAGGCCAAGCCGTGTCATCTGTGGGGTCAACATGGTGTGCCATTCTCAGGAATCCTTCTCGTTTTCAATATCGGGGAGATTGATTTTGTGGGAGTATTTTAACCCTTTTCCACTCGGACCACTAAGGCCAAAAAGCCCGATATTTTGGCATAAAGCTTAATTTGTCATATATTTAAAAACTTTAAATTGCGTTTTGTTTTTTAATTGTAGGTGCATACACGAAATATGATACCATACTCGTATAATTTAAAAGTCTGGTATACATTTTTCTCGTTATTAAAGAATTTACCGAAAAGAAACTGCACACTTTGAATCGACCATTTCTCGCAGTGCAATGCCATGCGCGCTGCATCGTTAGAAAGCTTGACAAATTCTGGGTAGTTTTCATGTTCTGTTATCTCTATTCGCCATTCGCTGCCTCGAAACTAACTACTGCGCAGAAAAAGGTGTTTCATGCAGGCAATTATCTAAACAGTATATAATTAGTGTTTACATTGTACAAAATATGATTGGCCTTAATTAACAATAATAACAATACGAGTATGTGCGTCCGAAAATTGGTCAAATCAAGCGGAAAAAAACTGAGAGTCTATTTGATGCACAACATAACTACATTATCTGTTTGTTTGATTTACATATATACAAAACTGATTGATCTAAAATTGTAGATTACTTAATGCAAGGCAAAATGCTACATATCAATATTATCTTGTATATATGTAATAATATATTACAGTTAAGGTTACTAGTTTTAGTAAATAGTGAAACCATAGCATTAGCATTAGAGGAAAGATTTTAAGTAATCGATTTGCAAAGTTGTTCGGGCGAAGCCCGAGTGTAAATATATCACTCTCTTTTACTGCACTTAAATCCATTTTGTAACGTAACGCAACGCCCATTGTCATGCCCTCGCTCTTTCATCTGTTGCTTATCTGTGCTCGCTCCTGTTGTCTGTTGATTTTTAACAGCGTCGCTAAGCCGGCTGCAGCTGCCACTGCTCTTTAAGTTACTGCTTGATATACATACATAGCTTTAGAATTCACTGTTTTTGTCCCCTAGCTATTACTTTGGCACGAGGTTGGCTCGCTTGCCGCTTCCAAGTATAAAACTCACTCAAATCAAAAAATTGCTTAACATATTAATCAATGATTAATAATCATATACATACATACATACATAAACATATAAAGCATATATGCACATACATTAATTTAATCATTGTGAAATTCTTAAACTATTATAGTCAAAGAAAAAGCTCGCTGTCCCAACATGCTGTCATGCTCTTAGGCGACGGCGTTTAAGGGTATCTTGAAACTAGTCGCATATGTTCCACGGAGCATGGTCTGTGCTTATTTTAACAAAAAATGCAGTTGAAAAAAATGGCATCACAAAGCCAAATTATCTGGTTCTGCATGCCAAGCAACGGTAAGTATTCTGATTCAATTTTTTTTTAGAGAATGAGCAGCGTAAAAAAATGTTGTCTTTCGAAAATTGACGGATAAACAGAAACTCTCTTCCCAAAACAAATTTAAATAAATAAATCAAAATAATTAGTTATTTTCAGAAACTCTACAGCAGGGGAATGCTCGTATTCGTCGTAAGTAAATGTCGAAGTAAATAGAAACTTTTAGAAACTTTACGCAAAAAGAATGCCCTTATTCTTGCTAGGACTAATAAAGATTAGGATTTGTATTATCAAATTAAATACCAACATTTCAGATCACTTAAAAGCTTTAGTAAAGATATAAGCTGATCAATCCACATTGATCAAACTGCTGGTTAAAGAGAAGGTATATGATCTTTTCTCTTTCGTATGTGTCGGGTCAGGCAGCATAACGTATGTGCCTACGCCCGGCAGCGGCTGTTCTGGCAGCTATGTCGCTGCTTCCGTGCTGCTGCTGCACCTGCTGCGTTTAAGCAGCTCTCTCTTTCTTTTGTCATCTACCGCTCGTGCTCGGCTAATGAGCCGCGCCGAGCTATGCCATAATGCGCTCACGCTCATATTAACAATTTATGCATAGGGCACGGGCAGTCGGCCCATTTTGCCCTGCCAGTAGTCTTGTCTTGATCTTCGTAACCTTCGGTCTTTATAATTGTTCCAATAAATATTCATACGCGGACTCCCGCTATTACATGCCAATAAAATATTATTTCAATTAAATCTTCTCGGCCCTTTTATTAAATTAAACTCAATAGCTATTAAAAACGCTTATCAGCTTAACAGTATGTTCTCATTGATTGCTTTTATTTCAGACAGCTTCAATAAATACCATTATCCAGACAGCTGATATTTTAACTAGTTTAAAATTTTTTAAAAGTGAAGAAATTGCTCAATCGTTCAATTTAGACTGGCACTGTGTAGTGTTTTCAGACGAAAAATAGTTTAATTTTGAAGTGCCAGATGGCATAAGTTATTATTTTCATGATAGTCGTAAAGAGAAACTATATTTAGATCGTCTTCATAGCCGTGTGGGCGGGGTGATGGTGTGGGGTGCAATATCCTATTATGGCGTGGTCGAGTTGCAATTTTTAACAACTACTATGAACGGGGCAAGCTACAAAGGTGTTTAAGAAAGAGCTTTTCCGTACCTCAAAAATGTTTTTAATAATTTGAAAATGCTTTTCCAACATGATAATGCACCAATACACACTGCTCGAGTGGTAAAGTCTTGGATCCAGAGCCAAAATTTCGAGCTTTTGAACTGGCCACCTTACTCTCCAGAGCTAAACATAATAGAAAACGTTTGGGCAAGGCATACTCGTCGTGTTTACGGCTCTGGAAAACAGTACACTAATCATGAGGATTTAATCGATGCTATAAAATTGTCTTGGGGTTGCATGTCTCTTGATTATCTTAAGTTCTAATACGATTCCCTTCAGAATAGGCTGTATGAAACTATTTATAATAAAGGAGGTCCAACACATTATTAATAAACTTAAAATTAAACAAACTTTATATGATATTAAAATTTGGGTTGAATTAAGCTGTTATCTTTAATAAATTGATTAGTTTCTGCCAAATGTCCTACTCAAGTGTCGTATTTTTGAAGCACATAAATATGGGTTATTTGGTTTGAAAATTGTTCCTGAAGCCCTTTCAATGCTTATGGCTATGAACTTTCTGAAATGAATAAAAGATTGAATAGAGAATGGAAAAAATAGAGTAGCGGTTTTGTTTTGAAACGAGCTGTAAATATGACGGATTTTAGGAATGTGTTTAGCATGTCCTATTCAAGTGTCGGGCAGTGTATATGTATATGTACATATAAGTGCTTTTGTTCTTACTTAAAAGCTAATTTTAATCCTATGTATATAGGATTTTAATAGTCAGTGTTGTTACCATTGTTCAGTATTACGGAATTCAGTCGGAATGGCATGGAATCCACCAAGCATTTAAGGTGGACTGGATCAATATTGGCCCGTTCTTGGTCTATTGACTTTCTAAGATCCCCTGGCTGTCTCAAACTGTCTCCCGTTTTTTGAACACTTTGGCAGAGAGAATACCCCAAAGGATCTCCATTGTATTCAAGTCTGGACTTAAAGCGGGCGAGTCCAGTAGAGGTATTTTTCGGATTTTAAAGAAGGATTTGGTGACCTGAGCTGCGTGTATCAATGCATTGTTCTGCCGAAATGTCCACTCGTCGCCATTCAAATTGCCACCAAACTCTACTAACTCAATGTCCAGAAGACCCACATACATTTGAGCATTCATTCGGGTAGAGATGAAGCAGGTAGGTGACTTTCCATTATTGCAGAACGTAGCTGATACCATCACACTGCCACCGCCAAACCCTCGCTTAAAACAGGATCGCCGATCCTGGCGCATATCTCTACATCTCTATATTTTGCAATCAATATTGAACTTATTTTCATCACTAAAAAAACGCTATGCCATTCTTCGCCCCAAAACCGCTGCTCATTGAATCAAACACAGCAAGTTGTTTGCAACGGCAATCGATGTTGGTTTTCCGCCCACTTCGTCGAATCGTACGATATTTACTTGCATTTTTTAGGTAATTGGAGATGCAGTTCCGATGTCGCTTTACTATTACTTTTACTATATCGGTGAAATTCGCACCGCTTTTATGCATTCCTTTTATGATTCCTTGTTCATGGTCTGTTAAACTTGTTCCACGAGGCATTTTATCTAACAAATTGCAAAATATTCAAATCTAATGCACTATTTTGAAAAATTACATACTTGCAATAAATGTCTCAAAGTAATTGTTGCAACTAAACTTCTGAAAACGCAGTTGTCTGCAGAAACGATCAGTTTGCACTGATGTGCACATACATATGTACATATGTATATAGGCATGCTCCGGTTTTCACATTCACTTTGCATTTTACTTTTCACCAAAGAATTGATCATTTTCAGAAATAGGATAATTTTACATGTACATATGTATGTATGTACATATATACACCATATATGAATCTTCTTAACTATTTATAGACTTTAAGGTCGCCTTAAGAAATTTTATCCATATACTCGTATATTATTTTGTCTTATAAGGGACTAAAAATGAAGTTTAGATAAAAGACCGCAATGAACACAATGCAAGCAAGCGCATTTCCGTAGGGGTCAAAGGGGTCATCTAAAGCGACTCGCTCCAAGGATGATGATCGCAGGTTGGGAGGGCATAGACGCCACATATTATCTGTGGATACATGGCCGATATTTCTTCTTTTCCTTTCTTTTATTTTTCGTTTTCTGTTTTCGTTTCATTTCTTTTCTTTCTTTCCGTTTTCTTTCTAACCTCTTATCTTTTTATTTTCGTCGACCTACCGGCTTAGTTCTAGACCCCTAGGTCGCAGCACGCTCAATTTCTGACATTTTTATTAATAGAGCTTCGATGCGGGCTGATCTACATTTTAGATGTATAATCGACATTGTAGATGTAGATTTAGATAGCTGCACG
>JAWNNB010001238.1:0-38874 GCA_035043285.1 Drosophila subsilvestris
CACTAACCATACAGTATATAGATGTGCCAGTTCATACAACGAATGTGTTACTCAAAAATTTGCAGGTCCAGGTCCCCCGCTCTCATTGCCTGTGCTCTCGGGGACCTGAGAGAGTAAGACTCATGCTCTCAGGGGACCTGAGAGAGTAAGAGAGAGCACGGCCATGGTGCAATGCCAGTCGTTTGTCAAACGGCATCGAAAGAGGTTGTGTAGCGCACGATTTTTTTCTGTCTTTTCTGTCTTCTTCTTCCTCACAAATTAAATTCTTTCTATTACTATAAATATTTTTTTAATTTTTTTAAATTTTCTTAAACATTTTTCAGAATTATGAATTAAATGTCAGTATTTGATTTTCATTATTTCGATTTATTATTATTTATATTTATTTATTCGAGAAAAAATGTTCTCGCCTGCCAGCGGGGAGAAGTAAAACACTTTTCTGTCTTCTTCTTCCTCACAAATAAAATTCTTTCTATTACTATAAATATTTTTTTTAATTTTTTTTATTTTCTTAAACATTTTTCTGAATTACGAATTAAATGTCAGTATTTGTTTTTCATTATTTCGATTTATTATTATTCATTTTTATTTATTTATTAGCGAAAAAATGTTCTCGCCTGTCAGCGGAGAAGTAAAACACTTGCTATCTCTTTCTAGCGCGTGCTTGTCTCTGGTGGCGAGATATTAGGGTTGAAATATCTATGGAGCATTTTTAGGTGGAGGGGGGTGGGGGAATTCGGCATGTATGTGTGTGTGTACACAGACACGACAAGATTTTTCCAATGTTTACGCTTCGAAACCGAGGTCGGTTTTGATTTTTGAATTTTCTGGAGTTCCAGGTTACGTACATAAATGTGTGTGTGCCACGTATTCACACATACTGTGCTTGTGTGTGGTTCTACAATTTTTGGCCGCTTGAACTGAAATTTGTTTTTGCAGCCAGCGACCGAGCTGACCTTCCGCATCATATTTGAAGAATTATTTTAGTTAAAATCACTTGTTTACCAATATATTTACAGTGAAGGAAAAAAGTGAACATACACCCCCATTTTTCCGAATTTTCGGGAAACCGCAATGAAAATTAAAAAACTGAGTATGCCATCATTTAGGGGTCTTTAAGTTAACATAATATCAGGAACAAAAGGTATAGTAAAATATAAGGTGTGAAAGTTATTAGGAAAAAACATAAAAAAGAGGGGGAAAAAAGTCTACATACAGGCTTCAAGCCTTTACATTATGGATGGAAATTCATAGAAAAATATCAATTTTTTTTAAATCTAATATTTAGTTGGTCCACCATTAGCATCTATTACAGCCTGCATTCGACGAGGCATTGATTCAACCAAGTTTTCGGTTGTTTGGGGTGGAATTTCAGCCCAAGCTCGGATTAGAGCGCTTTTCATTGTGTCTCGGCTACTAATGTCGTATTTTCGGACCAACCTTTCCAAGGTTTCCCAAAGATGCTCTATTGGGTTTAAGTCCGGCGATTGAGGTGGCGAATTTAGCTGCCTTGGAGCATAATAGAGCAGCCAGTCTCGCACAACATGGGCGGTAGGCTTTGGATCATTATCCTGCTGGAAGATCCAGGAGCTTCCTAGGGCCAAGCTATCCACCGATGGTTTCAAATTTTCTTCCAATATCTTCTTATATTGAAAGCGATCCATATTCCCTTCAATAAACACTAAACGGCCGACTCCAGACGACGCCATAGCTCCCCAAACCATCACATTACCGCCTCCATGTTTGACTGTGGGTATCACGTTCTTGGGGTCAAGTGCTGTGTTTGGCTTCCTCCAAACTTTGGCTCGGCCATCACTACCAAAAAGATTAAACTTGCTCTCGTCGGTAAATAGAACTCGATTCCAAAAATCCGCATCCTTGCTTATGTGCGTCTTGGCAAATTCTAGGCGTAGAATACGATTCTTTTCCGAAATGTTTGGCTTTTTTCGGGGTACTCTGCTCATGTAACCTTCGCCGTGCAAGAAATTTCTTATTGTTCTCGGATGAACAATAGTGCCGGAAGATTTCTCTATGTGTTCCGCCAATTTCGGACCACTTATTTTGGGATTTTGGTGGACTTCTTTAAGGATACTCCGTTCATCTCGTTTGGAAAGTGACTTTGGTCTTCCCTGTCTGGGCTTATTTTCGGCAGTATTTGTGTCATTATAGTTTCGAATGATGGTCTGAACAGTGGATCGACTCAATTTGACTATCTTTACAATTTCGCCATATGATTTTTTATCCTTGCGCAGGCTGATAATCAAATTGCGCACAGAAATGTGTATTTCTTTACGTTTTTCCATTTTTGACGAAAGTAACTGCAGCAATATTACGTCTGTTGACTTGGGAAGAGGTACAACAAAGCAAGTTGTCAAAATAGTCGGGGATTTCCCTCTTTTGACTTCCATTTTTCACTTAATTTAGCGATTCTCAACACTGTATGTAGACTTTTTTCCCCCTCTTTTTTATGTTTTTTCCTAATAACTTTCACACCTTATATTTTACTATACCTTTTGTTCCTGATATTATGTTAACTTAAAGACCCCTAAATGATGGCATACTCAGTTTTTTAATTTTCATTGCGGTTTCCGAAAATTCGGAAAAATGGGGGTGTATGTTCACTTTTTTCCTTCACTGTATATACCAATTTCCTGAAACGTATATGTATATATACATAAAAACATCTATAAATGTAAATATATGGATCGTAAAAACCAAAACATGTCTAAAATAGGGATATGTATACGTAAATAAATGTGCTATTTCAAGTAAATAAAACAAATATCAGCATTTATTTTTATATTTTATTTATTTCCCACGCCCAATTTATTTGTGAGGAAGAAGAAGACAGAAAAGACAGAAAAAAATCGTGCGCTACACAACCTCCTTCGATGCCGTTTGACAAACGACTGGCATTGCACCATGGCCGTGCTCTCTCTTACTCTCTCAGGTCCCCTGAGAGCATAGTCTTACTCTCTCAGGTCCCCGAGAGCACAGTCAATGAGAGCGGGGGACCTGGACCTGCAAATTTTTCTGTAACACATTCGTTGTATGAACTGGCACATCTATATACTGTATGGTTAGTGGCTCTATGCTTACCTTACAATAAGATTTTTCACTTTCAGCTAATTTCCGGCTTGACACTATGTATATTAAATATGGCAGCTGACGCTATCGAGTTTCGCAAAAAGTGTGACCATACAAACACCACGTTTACACTGCAGACAGTGTGCGCGTTCTGGCGGACTGAGCGGGAAACAACCACCGGATGTTCAATATTTAGGGAAAAGAAAGAGATGTCGGAATGGTCGGTCAAACAGCTTGAATATTTGTCGTTTAGTGCACAGAGACTTGACGGAGTTTAAAAAAAACTCGGTAAACTGTATAGATATTCATATTAGCCATGCTAAAACAATCTTTATGCTGCTATGACATTAGACTTTGCTCACTGACTAGCTGCAAATAGAGAAAGCCTAATTGGAAATTGAAATGGCACTATTAATGGATATTCCGATGCCTGGTTCTGGGAATACAAATAATGGCAGCACCGATAGACATTTTTTTGAAAATCCAAAAATTTCAGCTAAAATTATAGGCGTAAGATAAGGCGTAAGATATTCTCAAACTTGGCGTTATCCAACGTGCTACGGTTTCTGCATGCACTGTTGTACTTTTTTACTTTTAAATCTGTACCCGAAAGCTTCCAGTTGTGAGGAAAGAAGTAGCTCGACTCAGTCGCTTCTAGTCGCGACTCTACTTTTATACCCGTACTCAGTCAGTATATAAATTTGTAAGCTTATGATTGAAATTAAAAAAAAATTTTTTAATTTTACATTTTTTTGCTACATCTGTTAACTACATCTACATGTAAAATGTAGATAATACATCTAGAACAAATATTCTACATATACCATTTAGATTCTACATCTCCTCCGCTAGGGGTTGCTCGCGCATTGCACAGGGCAGTGTGTGCGAGCGAGACAGAGAATGAATATCGTCAGCAACGCCAGAGGAGGTGGGGGAAGCAACTGAAAATTAATTTCTTCATTCTGGCTATAATAATGATCCGATCTGATTCAGATTCGGCAATCTGATAGATATGGTCATTCTCTACGATACTGCGTTTTTAGTTTTATCGTATCTTCAAAATTGTGGCTGCCACAGATTTTCGTCCTTTGTGAAGGCGGAAGAGGGCGGGGCGAAATTTTGAAATACACTTGTAACAGTGTGATATCACATGAGTCTTGAAACAAAATTTGGTTGCTCTAGCTTTTATAGTCTCTGAGAACGAGGCGCTCATCAGGACGGATAGACGGACAGACAGACATGGCTCTATCGACTTGGCTATTGATACTGATCAAGAATATATATACTTTATGGGGTCGGAAAATTTTCCTTCTCTGCGTTACACACATCCACTTTTACCACAAATACAGTATACCCCTTGACTATTTTTGAGTACGGGTATAAAAATACATTTTCCAAGTTAAACCGTCCATAAATTGTACTAAATTATACACATACATTCATACATACGCTTACAAATATAAATCAGAGCTCAAAATTTAACTAGGCACGAAAAAGAACGAACAAAAATGAACGATGATCAAAAAAGAACGGTTAACAAAAAGGAACGAACTAAAAGCCTAGTACTGAGACGCGCTAAATTTTCGGTCGACCGAAAGTGCTGTATATTCCGCTCGGTGCCTAGTGTGACCAAAGTGGGTAAACTGCATGCTCTACGGTTACACTGTTTTCTGTTTGTTTACAAACAGAAATCTGTTAAAATTTCATATGTTGTATTAAAGCAAGCAGAAATGTCTTATTTGTGGGCGCTGTGGAGCTGGAGGACGATAATGCACACTGCAATATTGTATAAATCCGATCCTGCAGGACACATATGCAATCAACATTGTTTTTATTTCCTTTCGATTGATTAAATTGAGTACCGGTTATAAAATTAATAAATAATAATATCCATATAACAGACATACGTCTGTTTGATTGAAAATAAGAATCGCCTATTGCCTTGCTTATCCGTCTTCGGTCCTCTTTATTCAAGGCAATGGAACTTTTAGACTTTCGTAAGATGCCAAACAAACCCCGCTTGTACAGGATACCATACACAGTCTCTACCACGGTCCCTGTACGATCAGTTTCATCCGAAATCTGCTCACGCCTGAAGGTGCCGTTTTTTTCTATCGCAATAGCTATTTCTTTGTCGTATTGAACATGTTCCAAAATATCTGTGTGGTCTTGTGGTCTTCTGGCTGGTGTGATGGGTGAGTATGGTGGTCTGGCTGGTGTGATGGGTGTGGATGGTCTTCCGGCTGGTGTGATGGGTGTGGATGGTCTTCTGGGTGATGTGATGGGTGTGGATGGTCTTCTGGGTGATGTGATGGGTGTGGATGGTCTTCCGGCTGGTGTGATGGGTGTGGATGGTCTTCTGGGTGGTGTGGATGGTCTTCTGGGTGGTCTGGGTGGTGTTGATGGTCTTCTGGGTGGTCTGGGTGGTGTGGATGTAGGTGATGATGCACTTGCAGTTGGCGTGCTGCTCCTGGCCGCAGATTTTTTGGCGCGTTTACTTGATTCGTCGTCGTCCCATTCCCAGACCTCCGTTTTTGTTGTTTTTGTATATTTAACTTTCATGTTATGTTAGTAAAATGTTG
Source organism: Drosophila subsilvestris (assembly GCA_035043285.1). Taxonomy (NCBI): domain Eukaryota; kingdom Metazoa; phylum Arthropoda; class Insecta; order Diptera; family Drosophilidae; genus Drosophila; species Drosophila subsilvestris. Next base: position 5,670 of record JAWNNB010001238.1, read on the forward strand.
TTTACTTTTAGACCGCACCGCTTTATTTAAAATGGTTGACTTTACGATAGTTGGCGCGGCTTGGCAGCCCATATATCGAATACTTAGTAAAGATCCGTTAGTTACCAATGCATACATACATACATACATAGTATACCAGTTGAATTATTTATTCGCAATTATTGTTTACATATTTGGTTTTTTTTTGTGTGTTTTTGCTATTTTATCATGGATACATTAACCATACAAGATGTTCTTGCTTCGTATTTGGGCGTACATAACATACACCAAATAAATTTAACGGAGTTTCAAGGTGCACTTCGGCATCTCGACATGGGTCGAACAGATTGGCTGCTTGGAGGAAAAATTAATTGCCTTTTGTCGAACCTGAACGGATTCACAGGGAAACAGTTTTTCCTTGCATATGATGAGGTCCACCTGCCTTTGAACGAGTCAATAACTCCAAATCGCTGGAAGATATTAGCCATCTCTTGCCAAACCTTGGACGCGAGGCATTTTAGGTATGTCTATTTGCATGTGGTGCCCATACATCCAGCATCAGCAGATCCAGTTGAAAATCCAGTTGATCGTTCAATGCTGGGTAAGGAAAAAATAAATACGGCAGTAAAACTGGTTTTAACCAGAATAGAAAACATGGGCCTAATACAAAATTTATTGGCCATTGTTGCTGATGGCAGCTACGCCAATAAAATTTATGAAGAAGTCAACATTGACTATAATATTCCAACCTTGTGGGACCTGACACACCTCACCAAAATTTTTGCGTCATCCAAAACTGCCCCATTTAAAGATGAAATTTTAAAACATCTTTATGAAGCAGATTTTACTCTCGATGGGTGGGAGAGAACGTTCACCGATGTGCCCGAATGGAGCATTTCGGTTCCAATGGACTATATAGCATATTATCCGCCTCAATTCTCTTCTTTGTACAGAACTGTACACAAATTCTTCCCGTCACCCAACAACACCCACCCATTGAGTTTAAGAAACGTGAACTGCAATATTCTAGAAACGAATGGGCAAGTTTTGAGTACATTGGCACGTAATATCCTCCAGTTCGCGTCCTTTTTATGGGAGCCGAATGAGCTGCAACAGAATCCTTTATTTTTCATCACACAATTAGTTGGGGCACTTGCTCTGTTAACTACAGAGTAGTTTAGTAATATAGAAATAGAATAGGCAATAGAATAGGGTATAGTATAGTATAGGATAGATAGATAAGTCAAGCAGGTATGTATGTATATATTATGTATTATCTTTGTATTGATAAGCATTGCCTTAAAAATTTGTTATGCATAATAATAGAACAATCAAAATATTGTGCTGGTCGATGGAGTCCGTACACCTTTTCTGACGTCCGAAAGCTCCTACTCGAAACTGATTCCGCACGAATTGGCCCGATACACTCTCTTCTGTAAGTTCTCCGTCTATTATTTTTGACTATTTTGCGTGTATTTGACCCCAATATACCTCCACAGTTTTCGTCTGGCGAGACAATGGGACACTCGGCGGATCGTCTGGCATCCCATCCGCATTTAATGTTTCCCGCGGCGAACAGGATGAGTACGCTCTGAGATCACACACGTTGGCAAAGCAAGCCCTCGGGCTGTCTCTTGGAGGCGGATTACACATCGTTCAATAGGTAGGACAAGGCGAGTGACCTTCATACGCCATAAACATTCAACCCGCATCGTACTCCTCCACAGTGCCGGGCAGCCACCAAAGTTTGGTCATGCTGCCGTTGGAACAATCTACAATAAAAACACAATCGAAGAGTCCACGGTCACACTGGACAGCATTAGTAATAATTTTTTTCTGTAAATTTAGCTGCTGCGTTTAAAATGTCTCACCAAACGGGAATCCGAGGTAAATTCTTATCTAAACCAAATATAAAATCCAAGATTAACATTCCTTTGTGCTGTCGCAGCCAATGAGCAACTGGCAAAGCTGTTTGGAAAGGCCAAAAATGGGAAATTGCGAGTACTAAAAGTATCCATAGAGAATGGTGAGTATATACACAATAAATATACTGTGTATCCAGTGATAAGCACACTGTTTCCGGCCTCTCTTCCGCCCCCACAGAACAGCTCAGCTGTAGTGCCACAGCTGATGCGAAGAAGGATTGGGAGCGCGACTACGATAAGCTAGCCGCTGCTCGAGGAGAATGTGCCCTGCTACATATTGTACCGGCTGGACGCGAAGATACCGCTGGGTCACAGCTGGCTGCTGATCAGCTGGATTCCGGACACGGCCAGCATACGCCAGAAGATGGTGTATGCCTCCACCAAGGCTACGTTCAAGACGGAGTTCGGCTCCGCTTACATCACAGAGGAGCTGCACGCCACCACTCTGGAGGAGACCACGCTGGAGGGCTACCGCAAGCACAAGCGGGACTTTGCGGCTCCCGCACCGGTCACCACGCGTGAAGAGGAGCTCCAGGAGCTGCGTAAGACGGAGGTTCACACCGAAATCAGCACGAACACACGGCAGCAGACGCTCGGCGGGATCTCCTGCCCCCTGACGGATGCCACGGTGGCAGCTGTGCAGGATCTGGTGCGTGGCAACTACGACTACTTGCAGTTTCGCATCTATCTCGAGGAGGAGCGCATCCATGTCGCCCATGCGGCCCAGGTGGAGCTCATCGCTCTGCCCAAGCAGGTGCCCGAGGATCATGCCCGTTACCATCTGTTCCTGTTCCGGCACACCCACGAGGGCGACTACCAGGAGTCGTATGTGTTTGTCTACTCCATGCCCGGATACACGTGTTCAGTGCGCGAGCGCATGATGTACTCCAGCTGCAAGGCGCCGTTCCTCGAGCAGCTGGCGGCAATGGGTGTAGATGTGGTTAAAAAGGTACGTGGAAAGGCCTGTTATTCCGATTGCTTGGCTAATCGTTTTTCTTCTCTAGCTGGAAATCGACAACGGCAACGAGCTGACTGAAGCCTACCTGCTGGACGAGCTGCATCCAAAGAAGATATTGCATCGTCCGGCATTTGCCAAGCCCAAGGGCCCACCGAATCGCGGCGCCAAGCGCCTCACGCGTCCCTCCAACGAAGACCAAGTCTGAATCGCAAACCCCACCGAGTCAATGCTCCTCTCCTATCCACCTTCAACTTTCGTTTTCCTAGCAACGCATTTAATTTATTTCATGTCGTTAGATCTCTTAAAATGCTGCCAAACATTTGAGTATTCCCGTTTGCTTTTGGTGGGTCCAGCCTTACAGTTTTCCTTTGAAGTTCCTATATAAAGAATATATATGTGTATTAATATTTGATACATACTATTGAAAAATTACAAACACGCTGCACGCTGCCGCTCACACAGCACAGCTCACACCAATGCAACTGCAATGAGTTGAGACTCTCGTGGACAAACGGCTGAGACTCCTTTGGGCAGATGGCAACCAATTCCCTCCTTGATCGCTGTTTGATCCTCCAAGTCAGCTTCAGTTATATTCCAGATCAGCCTTCTTAATTATCACAAACACTGTTATAAGTTTTATTTTAGTTTCAGTTTTATTCTTTCTTTATATATTTTCGTTGCACACGACTTGTCACAGTAACAGCAGAAACAAAAGTGAACCGACGCTTCATTGCGGGATATAGATGTGTATGTGTGTGTATTCAGCACATCACATACATAGCAAAATGGTTGTATGTAGATGTGTCTGGTATGTTTGTTTTTGTCTTACGCAGAAGAACAAATTATTTCATCATCCATTTACACACATGTACTCATACATGCGTCTCAAAGGAGTAGCCAGATCGATGGACTTCTTCTGCATTTTTCAACAAATACATATGTATATGTGTGCATGTGAAAAAGCACGTGTACGTTTACTCTGTTATTGAATTATGTGAATAACTTACTCTTGAGGTGTTTTCCATCGCTTAATAACTGAACAGGCTGCTTCCAATCCACACCAAGACAAAATATAAGCTATATATAAAAGAGGTTTTTAATATAAATTATAAATAGCTCCATCAATACATACCTTTTGAGCTTGATCTTCTTCTTTCTTTAGTTTTTTCTTTGATAGAGACGACAAAAACATAAAAACAAAACATCGATTTTTCGCCAAAAAAACATCGATGCTTATAAAATTTTAAAAACATCGATGCATCTACTGTGCAACAACTATGGCTGGCTGCCACATAAACAAAAAGACGCGATTAAACAAACAATGCACCGTTAGAATCAAGGCGTCAGGCTGCTGTGTAACTGCGCAGGAGTCAAAATAAACAAATGGAACTCACCAAGGATTATTTTTTCCAGCAAACGGAGGATTTAGTTAGTTGGGTCACTGATTTTCGATTCACTAATTCACAATCCCGATTTGCGTGTTGAACTACCGACGGAAAAACAACTTAGAACTGGCTATAAAAGCCTTGCAACTGATCCACTGACCACGTATTAAAGTCGCCCGCTATCACTAGGGGGGCTCTGCCGCGGGAGACTTCTGCTATGTCTGATAGCATCCTCTAGAAGCGCGCTTGGTCCCAGCTCGGCGGAGCGTAGCAGCTGTAGAAGGTGACCCGTCTCAACTTCGCTCTGACGAAGCCGTCGTTGGCAGAGCATATCTCCCGTGGGGGGGTTTTTACAGCTCAGATGGCTGCCTTCCCGCATCTGCTGTTAGTCCAGCCGTTTCCCGGTATCGTCCTGAATGGCTCGCATATGAGCACATGAGTGCATCTCATGCTGATCTCTTCGACAGGGCGCTCCTAAACAGATGGCGTCTACCGCTGCCGGCCACGTGCTTCCAGTCGGCGCTCTTCCCCTTCCAAAGCATGCACTCTGCACTGCCGTGCCATGTGCCCGAATTCGAGGCATCGAAAACACTTGGTGACGCTGACCCGTTCGCGAAGTCTGCACCTAACCCAGCTTACTCTCAGCACTCTCCGCCTGCTCACCCAGCGTCTCGACAACTTCACTCTTGAATGTCTCAGTCTCCTGTCCCGACTTGTTGAGTTGCAGCAAGAGCTCTCCTTTTTGCGTCCTCCTGATTCTGGCGACCGCGTCTCCAAGTCCGTGAAGGGTTTCATCCGTCTTCCCTTTACGCAGTATTTCAGCGTAGCTGGTTTCGCATTTCGTGGAAATAATGATGGCATCCGGTCGCGTCTTGTCTATGAGAGATTCAGGCGGCTTTTCCGTCTTCTTCCTTCTGCGTCGGTTGGACACAGTCTGGGATGGGAGCTCTTTGGGCGCTTCGTTCTCCGTTACGATGGGGGCGTCGTTTTCGACTGCTACGCCTGGGGTGGTCTGCCCTACAGCTGATGCCTTGGTCCTCTTCGTCCGAGGTGTTGGCGCACTAGCAGCCTGCTTCCTCTTCGGCTCCGGAGCCGTTCTAAAGAACGGGGAGGTCTGAGTGGACTGGTGAGTCCTGATCAGCGCCTTGGCTCCTTCGTCGAGCAGCTGGATGGCTACCAGCTCATACAGCACCCGTATTCTCTCGATCAAGTCCCGCATAGGTTGGTGTATCGACCGCCTCTTCCCACCTTCGAGCATCTCCACAAGCTGTGTGATTTCTCGTCCGAGATCGCGCAGTGCTGTGCTGCTCTGTGAGTTCTGGCCCGTGCGTGCCGGCTGGGGCACGTCAGTCAGCTCACCAGTCGGGGTTCTCGCCATTTTGTTGCTTTTTGTAAAGCCTTCTACCTTCTCCTTCAAAATGGGTGTTTGTGTACTCATTTGATTGGGTCCCAACTCATAAACCGTTGTTCTTGTCCGTTGTACAGTCGCGTTCTGATCCCATGGTTTTCTATGTAAGCAGGGAGGTCATGCGAGGGTTGACTCTCGCCCTTATGGGGTCGAGATTTTAGAGCCGGATCCGCGCTAGTCAGGAGTGACTCAACTGAGCCTGTACGTCCAACAAGAAGCGTGCTTAGAGATTTTTCAATTTTTTACGGGACGGGGGCAGAAGCAACATTAGCCTAACAGACATTTCGGCAGGATTTCACTCCGCGTACTAAAGTGTTAGAATACTGACTTCCGTCAGCCCTGGCGTCGTAGCAGCTGCTACTAGCAAGGATGACTGAAAGTGAGGGATTCATTGCGTCTATACCTAACCATCAGTTTGGTTTCAGGCATGAACATGCTGCCGAACAGCAGTTGGGAAGGGTCACTCAGTTCATACTATCTGCTTACGAACGCTTCATGTACTGCTCGGCAACGTATATGGTCATACAAGAGGCTTTTGATCGAGTTTTGGCACACTGGATTGAAATATAAGATCAAGCGAATACTTCCAGCATCCCTATATCTGGTATTGGCTAACTATTTGGAGGACAGGAGTTTTGTTGTTGAATGCGCGGGTGGTACGAAGTCTTGTGTTGGGCTCATGTCAGCAGGTGTTCAGCAGTTTGTACACAGCCGATATGCCAAAGCCAATTGACAGGAACGTAACGTTGGCCACGTGGCGCGGACGACACAGCCATAATGTCCACTGGCAGCACCCAGCGGGTTGCTGTATGGAGACTCAATTGCTTCTTAGAGAGGATCGCAGAATGGGCGAAGAAATGGGGCATTACGATTAATGCATCCAAAACTGTACATATCGTACATACACTTCGCGCCGTCCAACAGATGGATGGCGAGCGGCAGGTGGGCATAGCCGAGCAGAGGATTGAGGAAGTCACTGTACACCCATACCTTGGAGTCAGACTTGACAAAAAACTTCTATTTCACCATCACATCACTTCTCTGCTAACAAAAATCATAGCAAGGGTCAAGAAGCTGCATTGACTACTGAATAGCAACAGCAGGCTTACATTTAGTGCCAGAGTACTGCTCTACAAAGAAATGATTGCCCCTATCTGGCAATACTCCCTTTCAGTATGGGGCCCCTTGGCTACTAGTTGTGAGTTTGGCAGACTGCAAGTTGAGCAGAATAAAATTCTACGGCTTATTTCTGGCGCCCGTTGGTATACACGGAATGACACGATACACTGGGATTTGGAAGTGGAAACGGTAGAGGCAGTGTATGTGAAGGCATGCAAGCGATATGTGGACCGGCTTAGGAGTCACCCGAACAAGGAAGCTGTTAAAATAGTAACAGACCCGTATGTGCCACTTAGGATAGAAAGGCTTCGGTATTCAGAGTATCTTAAAACTAATCTACCAGAATTGGGAGGCTAGTGAATCAGAGCATTCATCAATTATATACTATAATAATTTTAGTGATATCTAATTATAATGTCAACATAAGGAATCAATGAAGTTTGAATACACATATCATATATTAAAGCACATTAGCTGTTAAAATAGAGCTACACAACTATCATCAGATTAAAAAAACACTGTCCACTGAGATAATACACCATAGCTGTATACCATGGCACACCAACATGTAACAAACCACTACTATCATTACACATTATACATATTATACATATTATTTATAAAAAGGATCCAACTATCCCATTACTGATTTGCAACAACAGAAACAAACACCAACACTATATATATATATATATATATATATAAATACACACACACACACACATTATTGATATAAAAAGGAACAAAAACAATCATCAGTTGAATGTATAAACAACCTGAGATTTACAAGCAAGACACACACACTTTTAATTCTCACAAGATGACAGCAAAAGACACCATGTAACAGAACGGGAAGAAGTCCAGAGACACACACACAGTCATTCAGGAGCAAACAGCAAGGACACCAGAAGACCAAGCAGAGCCCGTTCAGCTCAGCTACAACACGCGTAGTCACTCACCCGCTCAGGAACACAGCGAGAGCCCAGCCTCCAGCAGGCTCAGCGCGTGCGCGCGCGCGTGCATGTCCATCAACACGGGGGCAGCCCAAAATAGGTCACAACTTTTAAACGGTCACCATCAGAAACATGAACTGATGGCTGGAGACTGAGGCACAATGCTGGTACACACATCCATAGAACACACACATATATATATATATATATATATATATATATAGGTAGGGGGGGGGGGGGGGGGGGGGGGGGGGGGGGGGGGGGGGGGGGGGGGGGGGGGGGGGGGGGGGGGGGGGGGGGGGGGGGGGGGGGGGGGGGGGGGGGGGGGGGGGGGGGGGGGGGGGGGGGGGGGGGGGGGGGGGGGGGGGGGACTGAGCACGGAACAGGCAGAACAGTCTCCTCCGTGCGGGGCAACGCCGGGCGGTACCTCTGGGGAACCACGCAAAGGATCAGGGAAACTATTCCCCAGCGCGTCGCGCAATCACAAGCGTGGTACCCTCTGGGGGCAGGGAAACTACGCAATGGGACCAGGAAAACCATTCCCCCGCACATGGGCACCGCCAAGTACCGAACACACGCACGGGACACTAGGGAACGACTCCGGGCACGGGCATCGCCGGAGACGCACTCGGGGAAACCACGGCCGGGATCAGGGAAACTATTCCCCCAAAGGCACGGGCAATCGCCGGGCGGTACCCCGGGGGGGGGGGGGGGGGGGGGGGGGGGGGGGGGGGGGGGGGGGGGGGGGGGGGGGGGGGGGGGGGGGGGGGGGGGGGGGGGGGGGGGGGGGGGGGGGGAGAAAACTACGGGCCATGGGATCAGGAAACTTATTCTCAAAGAAGGGGCGGGGCGGGGAAAAGGCTATTAATGTGGCACTACAAGGCAAAAATTCGTGGTGTCCTACGGGGTTGGCTATTATTGACAGGGGGAAGTTTTTCCACAGAGTTTACCGAGACCCGGGCAATGCCGGGCGGTATCTCTCCGGGGTGACATACTTCATCTACAAGTTGTTAGGATAAATAAATACAGGCTGGCAGTCATTTTTACAGTCATTTTTATTCAAGATTATAGTAACTCCTACTTAACAACGCACCGCTCCGCCCTTCTCCCCCACGGCAAGACTCGCTTACCCCTCTTTCCTGTTGTTCTCCAAAATATAAATCCTATGCTGGTCACACGTGTCTGTTTATTCGCTGGTCCGCACCTCTCTCCTTTTTTCCAGCTCGCTCGAGTTGTATACACACCACTCGCTAAAATTTTTGTAGCTCGAAAAAAAAAAAAAAAAAAAAAAAAAAAATGTCCGCTGCCGTTGCCATGGTTTCCGACGCTCTGCAAAATCTGCCGCGCTGCGCTCTGCTGTCGTTAAAAAAAAAAAAAAAAAAAAAAACTCTCTGCCGAAAAAAAAAAAAAAAAAAAAAAAAAAAAAAATTCGGCTCTGCCCGCGGCTGTCGTTGGCAGGCGATCTGCCGCTCTGCTCTCTGCTGTCGCTGGCAGTGTCTTGTGTTACACTTTCAGTTAAACACTTCGTTGGCGGATATTAATTTATTTAATGGTAAGACTGTGCGCTACTTAATATTAATTGTTTTTGCTTATACTTACTTACTTACTACAACCGTTAAACATAAAAAATCAAAGAAAATAACTAATAACTAAATAACCTTCGTTTTGAAAAAAGAAAAAAAAATAATAATAATACAAAAATAAAAATGGTGGATAAGTGTCCGCCCTTTCACACTCCTCCCTCACTTCGGGGTCCGAATAGGCGGTAACCGTGACTGCGCGCCTCGAGTTTTTGTTCGGAAGCATCTTCCCCAAAAAAAAAAAAAAAAAAATACCTGTCCGGGAAATTACCCTGGCGGAGGTATTCGTATACGTTCCGGATTAGTTGATGGGTAGCTGATCCCGCCGTATTCACCTGCCATTCCGCTGGGGCTTCGGTCCAGCGACCCTCCTCTTCTGCCGTTCCGGGGTGTCCGCACAGCGTCGATAACCCTGCAGCTTCTTCCGTCGGCAAGGGCATTTACTCGGCATCGCATTCTTCCGGTGGCGGTGGCGTGACGATGATAAGTGGTCCGGTGACGCTATCATTGAGCACGTTCTGAGGCGAGATCCAGATTCAGGTGGCATCACCATGCTCCATCACTCAACTCCCATTCTTCCCAGAGAGGGAAATCCCAGCTACTCGTGGCGGATGGCAGGACTTGGGGCCATGATGCCTCCCTGGTAGCCTGAATCGGTCGAGTCGACCTGAGTGGCGTTGGGCTGCCGCGCCCGCGCAGGATCGTGCTGCGATCGTCGCTGTCCGTGGTCACGTTGTCGTCGTCCACGGCGGGTCCGTAGGCCCCAACAAACCCACGGTTTAAGGCGGAGACCGGGCGGCCGTCGGGCTCTTCCTTTTCGGCCTCGTCTGCATCCGATATGTCCGAATAATGTGGGACTTCAGTTGGTGATTTTCCCGTTCCCCCGTTCTGCTGCTGACTCTCCCACTCTTCCCAGAAGTCTGCCTCCCAATTGGCGGGATGGGGTGGAGTCAGAGTCCCGTAACTTGGGGCTACGTTCCAGGTTTGTTGGTGGGATTCTGTGTCCCAGTGGGTGGGATCTTGGCTGCCGCGGTCATCAGCCCGTTCCCCTGCTTCGGCCTCGGCTTGAGGTACGCGATGCCGGCTGCTGCTCGAGCCATCCTGTTACAGCAGCCAATCGCTGGTCCCGGGGAATTCTCTGGTAGTCTACGAAGCTCTCTTGCTCCAGCCGGAAACAATCTGGTATCTGATAGCCCGATGGTCCGATGATTTGCTGCCCTCCGTTCGGGTGTGCGGTCATTGGTGGTTTTACTACTTCTCCGTTGTTGCGACGTTTCATCGTGATCCAATCTATGAAGAAACTCTGAAAATTAGTGCCTGTCTAACTTATGGAAATTCCCTTCCTCTAATCCTGCTTGAGCGGTGCTTGTGGAAATGTTAACATTATTTTTACTTAATTTAATCCCATAAGGGGTTATATACTTATGTAAGGTTATGGTTTGTGGGTCTGCCCGCTTTTTTGGGGCGAGGACGTTACGATAGCGCTGCTACTGTAAGTGGCCCTCGTGAAACGGTGATCATGCCGATGTCTTTGGTGTCGCCTCCGTCGTCTTCGGTCCCATGGAATTCCTTGAGATCCATCAAACTGGCCGTCTTCCTGTGTCGTCCCTGGGGTCTTTGGAGCCGCACGATATTCGAAGACAAGAATTTGATGACCTTGTACGGTCCGTCACATTTCGGTGCTAGCTTTGCTGCGAAATTATCCGATGCTTTGGAGAGGTGGAGTTGATGAAGGAGTACCAACGCTCCAAGTGCAGGTCTCCATTCTCGTCTTCGCAAGTCGTAAGTCTTCTTTTGTTCTTGGGATGCCCAAAAAGTGTTCTCTCGTACCACCTTGGAGACTTCCTGCAGCCGCTTGGCCTTTTCTTGTGCGGGTTCTGCTTCTTCTCCCATTCCTGGAGTTACTTCGTCGTAAAGTGATCCTGGTAGTCGTGGTTCCCGACCTAGCACGAGAAATGCTGGACTGAAACCAGTGGTGTCAGAAGTGCTGCTATTTATGGCTAAAGTCAATTCCGGCAGCAGGTCGTCCCATGTCCGTTGATCGCCATCAAGATATTGTGCCACCATCGTCTTAATGGTCCTGTTTGCCCTCTCGGTAGGATTTTGTTGTGGCGTATACGGCGCCGTGTATTCCAATGTCATCCCTACTTGCTCGCAGAACTTCCTGAAGGAGCGGCTCGTGAATTGTGTGCCGTAAAAAAAAAAAAAAAAAAAAAAGATGCCGAATCTGCTGAGTATCCTTTCTCGAAATGCTTTCAAAAGGGCGGTGGTAGCCTTCATGGAGTGGTACTAGTTCCACCCATTTGCAGAATGAGTCAAGAAAACGAGGAGTATCGTGTTGCCATGTTTTGACCGTGGCAAGGGTCCCACGAAATCCGCGCACAAAAAAAAAAAAAAAAAAAAGGCTTGCCGCGTATACATTTTCCCTGCTGGTTTTCTTTGGCTCACCTTAAATCTTTGGCAGTTTTCGCATCGTTGGACGTACTGTGTGACGTTTCTGTAAAGACCTGGCCAGTAATATCGTCGGGTCACCCGGTCAGCGGTCTTTCCGTATTCCTTGGTGTCCTGCGGTGGGATGATCATGGCATTCTTCTAGTACTCGCCTGATGATCACTGGCGACACACAGCGCCTACGGTTGAGCTTCCTCCATCTGGTCGGCATCCCAGGCGTTTGTAGAGCTGTCCGTTCTCGATAAGGAAATCGCTGCACTGCTCGGGTTGTTCCTTGATCCTCTTGAGCAATCTTATAATCCAGGGGCATGTGGGTGGCTCCTCTAACGTTCGCTGCAGGGCTTCGATGGGTTGACGCGAAAGGGCATCTGCTACTATGTTCTGGCTCCCTCGGCGGTAGTGGATGTCGAAACGGTACTGTTGAAGTTCTAAAGCCCACCGGGCGATGCGGCCTGTAGGACTTTCGATAGAATTTAGCCATTTCAAGGCAAGATGGTCCGTAACGACGTCAAAGTGATAACCCTCCAAGTAACAGCGTAACTTTCTGATGGCCCAGACGATCGCTAAGCACTCCTTTTCTGTTGCTGAGTAATTTTCCTCTGCTTGTAACAGGCGGCGACTGGCATAGGCTATGACCCTCTCCTCTCCGGTGATCTGTTGTGTCAAAACTGCTCCTAAGCCGTAGAAGCTGGCGTCAGTCTGTAGCGTAAATCTCTCCTTGAAGTCTGGGCATGCTAAGACGGGTGCTTGTGTCAACTTCTCTTTCAGGTCCTCGAATGATCTCTGCTGCTCCTCTCCCCAGATCCACGGCTTGCCCTTCTTTAGGAGGCTAGTCATTGGTTGGACGATTGTAGCAAAATTTGGCACAAATCTTCGGTACCACGAAGCCATCCCCAGACAGCGTCTCAGCTCCTTGATTGTATTAGGGGGTGCTAACTTCCGGACTGCCACTATCTTCTCTGGGTCGGTATGGATCCCTTGCTCGCTAACGACATGTCCCAGGTAGACAATGCTCTTTTGGAAGAAACTACATTTGTTTTGGTTCAGTCTCAGATTTGCTTCACGCAGCCTGCGGAATACTTCTTGCAGGTTATTGACGTGGTCATCCAGGTCCTTCCCGATGACAATGATGTCATCGAGGTAAGCGAAGGCATGAGGTTCCATCTTTGGTCCGATAACGCTGTCCAGGGCTCGCTGAAATGTTGCTGGTGCTGAGTGCAATCCGAATGGCATGACTTTCCAATGGAACAGTCCTCTGCCTGGTACCGTAAATGCCGTGTATTCCCGACTTCCCTCAGCCATCGGGATTTGCCAATACCCGTTCTTTAGGTCCAATGTCGAGATGTAGTATGCGTCACGGAGCCTCTCGAGGATATGATTGATCCTGGGTAGCGGATAGGCATCAGGTACGGACCGGGCGTTGAGTTGTCTGGAGTCGACACACATGCGCATCTCGCCTGTCTTCTTTCCTACCAGTACGATGGGCGCGCTATGGGGGCTCTTTGAAGCTTGGATCCTTCCGTCCCGTAGCAACTCGTCGACTTGGTCATCTATAATCTTCTGCATGGCCGGATTTTTCGGGTAATATCGTTGTTTCACGGGCTTGTCGTCCTTCATATAGATTGTATGCTGTGCTATGTGCGAAATACCTGCCAGACCTTCGAATTTAGCTAATTCTTCTTCCAGGAACGCGGCTACCCACGGAGTGGGTGGTGGTTCGTTGGCCTGGAACTTCTGTAGCGGGGTTTCTTCGAGCGGAGTAGTGACGGCAGCTAGTTTTACGGTGGGATGGGCAGTCTGGCCTATCCTGCGAAACGGATTCTGCTGTTGACCCTTTGCTGCGTCTGCCAATGGTGTTAGCTCGTAGTCCGTGCGAGTTTCCTGATCAGGGTGATCCCTCTGGGTCTGCCTGTTGTGTGCTGCTGTGATACTGGCGTCTTCCTGGCCCTTCGGCATTGTCCTGGTAAGGCTTCTGAGTATTTCAGAGTTGGATGGTGGTGATGGCGTTGTTCCGCTAGAGTAGCTGGGTCTTTCGTTGTCGAGTCGAGGTTGAGTTTCTTCTTGGGCGTTGCTGCTTGGTCCGTTCTCGATTGTCTTCAGAGTAGGTCGACTGGCCCTGGGGATGTCCAGCGGTGTCGCAGCCACCTTTGTTGCAGATTCGAGGTTCCTGGCGTTATGTGAGTTGTACTGGCGGTGATATAAACTGGCCCTGGGTGATATCCAGCGGTGTCGCAGTTGTCTTTTCCGCAGTCCCGTTGCTTCTGTGGGCGTCTGGTGGTGAGTCGTCGGCAGACGGACTGGCCCTGGGTGCATCCAGCGGTGTCGCAGTCGTCTCCGTCGCGGTTTGATCGAGTCCTGGTGTCATCTTTGTGTTGTCTGTGCTTCGGGGTCTGGCTTGATCGAGGTTCGAATTCGTTGTTCTGTGGGCGGCGTTGGGTCTAGCAGGGTCAAATTTGGGACGTAAGTGTTGTCCTAGTGGCTGGCGGGGGATCAGTACGGGAACTGGTAGTAGGGATTTGGAGTGGAGAAGCGTCGTCACGGAAGGTCACTGTACGTGGATTTGTCGGTGATAACGTGTTGGTTTCCCGGGTCAACTGCAAAAATGCTCGTCCGCATTGTAGTATGGCTTTGATGCCACATAGGAAGTCAAGTCCAAGGATGACCGATGACCATCGGTAGTACTAACAATGTCACCTGCGTTTCTTGTTGGTCGAGTCTTAGCCTGACTGTTACTGCTTGCGTCACCTCCTTCATTGTCCCGTCTGCCAGGCGGACCCGCGTCCTTACGTTCCGTATTCTTCCATCCGTGCTGAGCTCCGGCACTGTTCGCTGGCTGATGAATGAGCGAGTCGCCCCTGTGTCGAGAGTTGCTGACAAAGGTACTCCGGCGATGGTCACCAGTGCGGCGATCCTACCCCCCTCCAAGCTTAGGGGATGCTTTACTGCTGGGGGTCCTGGATAGATGTCTCCGTTCGGGTCCCTGCCGGACGGAGACTCAGTCCGTTTCCCGGCCCGGATTGACGGCAGCAGTCGATAGTCCGGATCTCACGGCGGCCGCAATCCCAGCAAAATAAGACGCGTTTATTCCTGCAGGTGCTGCTGAAATGGCCTTCCTCTCCGCAATTCCGGCAGGCCCTGCGTACGTCGATCGGTCTGGCTCTTTCCTGGGTCATCATGCGGTTAGCTGTCTCGGTATTCCGGGAGAGTCCTGTCTCATCGGATGCGGCGCGCTGCGGGGCCGATGTTCCGCGTCCTTGGTACGAGGGCACTCTTGCTTTGGTATCCGTGTGGTTGGTCGTCGGGTGAGTTTGTCCGCGGTCCCGAGTCGTCTCATACGCCACTATCAATTGCGAGAGCTCCCTCAATGTCTCGAACTCGTATCTTCTGGTGAAGAGTTGATATTCGGGCCTCAGATTCTCGTATATTCTCTCCAGCTCTCTGTCCGGGGTATATTGGGCTCGTTGCATCATGAGTCGAAGGTCGATCAGGTAGTCCTGGAATGATTCATTGGGTCGCTGATACCGGCTGCGGATCGTGTCCTCTAGCCGCTGAAAATACCTAGGGGGCAAAAAGAACTCGAGAAACTCCTGTCGGAATTCGTTCCAAGGCTTCCCTTGCATCTGGAAAGTTCTGAACCATCCTTCCGCCTTGTTGGTTAATAACCCGGAGATGATGTAGTCGATGTAGTCGATGATCCTGGTCGTTGTTCACTATCGTCGTTGCTTCTTGTCGATGATACTCGTAGTCGTTGCTCCTGGTCGATGATCCTCGTAGATTAACCGCGGATGAGTTGTGTCTCCGTTGGAAGCTAGGTGCTAACTCCCTTCTCCTGGCTCGGGGTCCGATATATATAGCCCAGACGTTCTGATGATTACGTTGATGTTGCTGCTGGCTATGTTGCTGCTGCTGGCTATGTTGCTGTTGCGGGCTATGTTATTGCTACACTATGTTACCGCTGCTGACTATGTTGCTGCTGCTGACTATGTTGTTGCTGCTGCCGGCTATGTTGCTGTTGCGGGCTATGTTATTGCTACACTATGTTACCGCTGCTGACTATGTTGCTGCTGCTGACTATGTTGCTGCTGCTGACTATGTTGCTGCTGCTGACTATGTTGCTGCTGCTGACTATGTTGCTGCTGCTGGCTATGTTGCTGCTGCTGACTATGTTGCTGCTGCTGTCTATGTTAGGGAAGCCAGCCTCGGCCGTACGAGAAAATTGGGCGATCCTTACGTGCGGTTCAACAAAAAAAAACACGATAACCGCACTACTCCTGCCGCCGACCGACCCTTGTCCACTCAAAACTTATCGGTAATCTCGGAGTCCCTGCTCGGGCGCCATCTGTAAAGTAGTGATCTTGGCCGGGGTACAACTCTCAGTCCCGCCAGGGTCGACAGTTACAGCAGTATTTATAGTCTGCCAGGACTCCGAGTCTTGGACCGCCAGCTGCAGGAAGGGCGATCTGGCGGCGGAGAAATTGGGGAAACGATTTCCAGAAGGCACGTGGGCAATCGCCGGGCAGCACCTCTGGGAAACTATGCAACGGGATCTGGGAACTATTTCCCCAAAGGCACGTGGGCAATCGCCGGGCGGTACCTCTGGGGAAGCTACTGGTTGAGATCAGGGAAACTATTCCGCCAAAGGCACTTGGGCAATCGCCGGGCGGCACCTCTGGGGAAACTACAGGGGAGATCAGGGAATAATATTCCCCAAAGGCACTTGGGCAATCCGCCGGGCGGCACCTCTGGGGAAACTACGCAATGGGACCAGGGAAACTATTCCCCCAAAGGCACGTGGGCAATCGCCGGGCGGTACCTCTGGGGAAACTACGCAATGGGACCAGGGAAACTATTCCCCAAAGGCACGTGGGCAATCGCCGGGCGGTGCCTCTGGGGAAACTACGCAATGGGATCAGTGAAACTATTCCCCAAAGGCACGTGGGCAATCGCCGGGCGGTACCTCTGGGGAAACTACGCAATGGGACCAGGGAAACTATTCCCCAAAGGCACGTGGGCAATCGCCTGGCCGGTCCCTCTGGGGAAACTACGCAATGGGATCAGGGAAACTATTCCCCAAAGGCACGTGGGCAATCGCCGGGCGGTACCTCTGGGGAAACTACGCAATGGGATCAGGGAAACTATTCCCCAAAGGCACGTGGGCAATCGCCGGGCGGTACCTCTGGGGAAACTACGCAATGGGATCAGGGAAACTATTCCCCCAAAAGCACGTGGGCAATCGCCGGGCGGTACCTCTGGGGAAACTACGGGTTGACAGGGGGGAAGTTTCTGTAGTTTCGGAGCCTACGCCGGGGGACCCCCCCCCCCCCCCCCCCCCCCCCCGGGCCGCCGCCGGGCGGCCCCCCCAAAAAAAAGGGGTGAGACAGGTCCTGTCTGCGGGGGGGGGGGGGGGGGGGGGTGTGTGTGCGCGCGCGCGCGCGCGCGCGTGTGTCCCCCCCCCCCCCCGCCCCCCCGTGTGTCGAGGCCCGAGCCGCGCGCACCGGGGGTGCACGTGCGCGTGCGTGTGTGCGTGCGCGTCCGTCTCCGCCCCCCCCCCCCCCCCGGCCCGACCCGCTGGACTCCCTCGTCTCCTGCTGCCCGCCAAGCCCCCCGTGCGTGTGCCGGTCGCACGCGTCCGGGGCACCGCGCCGGTCCGCGGCTCTCTCCTTCTTTCTCTCCAGCTCGCTCGAGTTTCGTACCCACCGCCTCCGCTGCAACGTTTGTAGCCGCGCCCGCCGGCCGCGGCTTCCGACGCGTCTTCTCGCTGCCGCTGCTGTGGTTCGATGCCTGGCTCTGTAGCCTGCTCTTCCGTTTCACTTGCTGTCGTTAGAACATGGTTTCCGATTAGTTCTTCTGCTCTCAGAACTTCTGCCGGAGATTCCAATACTTGTGTCTCTTCAAAGTTCTTGATTACGTTGTGTCTTGTTTCATGCTTTCTTTGGAAATCTGAAAAGCCGCAATCTGCTCTCAAGTTGCTGTTCTTTCCAGTTCTGGTGAGGTTCGACGCATTTTAGCTGCGTGACTGACTTCAACAGTTTATATCATCAATGACATTTTTTTTTTGTATTCATTCACTTTGTCCAACAAGGCAACACACACACACACAGACATGTTGGGTGTTTTCAGGTGTGCGAAGTCTCCAGGGGCAATCGGACAATTTCAACACACACACACACACACACACAGCCTCGGGGGGGGGGGGGGGGGGGGGGGGGGGGGGGGGGGGGGGGGGGGGGGGGGGGGGGGGGGGGGAACACACACACACACACATGCACACGACGGAGCAACACACAACACAACATTCAACACTTTTCAGCAGACACACAGCATGTGCATCTACACACGAATCTCTCTCTCTCTCTCTCTCTCTCTCTCTCTCTCTCTCTCTCTCTCTCTCTCTCTCTCTCTCTCGCGCTCTTTTTTTTTTTTTTTTTTTTTTTTTTTTTTTTTTTTTTTTTTTTTTTTTTTTTTTTTTTTTGCGCGCGCTCGCTCTTTTTTTTAAGCGGTCTATCTGCAAACTAGGTTGCCTCTCATCCTGGAATGATGGGCAGTTATCAACACTGGGGGGCGGGGCCCTGCTCACCGCCGGGCCGGATTCCCGCTCTCTGGAACAATCTTCGTGAGCGGTTCCAAAATAAGAGGCTGATACTTAAAGCCCAGCTGAAGATCCTTTTCAGCTTACCCTCCATCCGATCTGAGTCTGGAGCTGCCTTAAAGGAACTCCAGAGGTCGGTCCACAAGTGCCTCTCGACCCTTCAGCAATCCGAGGTCTCCACCGACAGCTGCTTTGCAGACGGCGTTCTTGTGTACCTCATTACCGCGAAGTTGCCCAAGGCGACCGTGGAGCTGTGGGAACAATCGGTTCCGAACAAATTCGAAGTTCCGACTTGGCGCGCTATGGACAAGTTCTTAGGGGAGAGATACCTCTCCCTTGAGGCGACCGAAGACAGTTATCCAGGCATCGAGACGCAGTCCCATTCCCGTACAAGCCTTCCCCCTCCTGCACCTCGACGAGTCAATTCCTTTGAAGGAAGAATCTCCAACAGATCTCGCAACTGCGACCTCTGTTCCAGGAGTTATCATCCGGTGCGATCATGCCCAGAATTTCTTCGACTGACCGTCCAGGAGCGGTCAACCTACATCCAGCAGAAACAACTCTGTCTTAACTGCTTTGCGCGAGGACACCAACTTCGAGACTGCCCCAGTGCGTACAACTGCAGTACGTGCAATGGACGGCACCACACCCTCCTTCATCGGGGCGATCAGACTCCGAGGGTGTCCAACGGTGCTCCCAGTCCTCACATCCCGCAAGCCCCTGCCACCATACAGTCCACTTCCTCTTCGCTTCCCTCGTCCAACGACTTGGCCCAGGTCCAGAGCTATTGTTCCACAAATGTCCACCAGGTGCTACTGGGCACAGCAATAGTGGACATTTGTCATGCCGGCACACGATACAAGGCTAGAGCCCTGATCGACTCCGGATCTGAGGCCACTTTTGTCACTGAACGAATGTTCAAAATCATTCGGCCGCCCTTCCAAGCCATCCAGGCTCAAGTCTCTGGTTTGAGTCAAACGGTAGCGGCCAAGGCCAAGAAACTCTGCCAATTCGTGATCGGCTCCGCGTTAAAGCCCGGCCTCAACGTCGAGACCACGGCGTATGTTCTTCCACAATTGGCAGGTAACCTCCCGTCATACCCTGTACCGCCGAACTTCATGACAGACCTTCCTAAACTCCATTTAGCCGACCCTTCCTTTCATCGAAGCTCGCAGATAGACGTGCTTATAGGCGCTGATATCCTTCCATCCATCCTTTTGAGCGGCTTCCGGTCGAACATTTGTGGCTCGCTCTTGGGCCAAGAGACTATTTTCGGATGGGTCCTATCCGGTCCTGTCGCAGCTGACTCGACTCGAACAATCTCTTCCTTCACCACGAAGATCTCGGTCAGCTCTGACGTTCGACTCGAGAAGCTCCTCACAAAGTTTTGGGAGGTGGAGGACCTTCCAGGGAGACCTACGAGCGAGTCTGATTCCATTTGCGAGGAAAACTTTCTCCATACCACGCAGCGGGCTTCCGACGGGAGATACATCGTCACTCTTCCCTTCAAATGTCAGGAAAAAATAGACTTGGGTTACTCCAGGCCTTCGGCTCACGCCCAGTTTCTGAGAAACGAGCAACGTCTGCAGCGAAACTTGCCTCTCAAGGAACAGTACGACGCCGTCATTCACGAGTACTTAGAGCTTGGCCACA
The DNA here is from genome assembly GCA_035043285.1 of Drosophila subsilvestris. Classification (NCBI taxonomy): domain Eukaryota; kingdom Metazoa; phylum Arthropoda; class Insecta; order Diptera; family Drosophilidae; genus Drosophila; species Drosophila subsilvestris. The sequence continues at coordinate 25,670 of JAWNNB010001238.1, forward strand.
TGAAACAGGTTCCACCCAGTCATGACTCCGGCCACTTCTATCTTCCACACCATGCTGTTTTCAAGCCAGAAAGCACAACGACCAAAGTTCGCGTGGTCTTCAACGCGTTCAGCCCGTCTTCGAACGGAAAAAGCCTGAACGATATATTGCATTCAGGGCCAGTCCTGCAGTCCGACTTGACCATGCAAATCCTAAAGTGGCGTGTGTTCCGATACGTTTTCAACGCCGACATCAATAAGATGTATCGGCAGATCCTCGTGGCGCCACAACACACTCCCTACCAGCGGATAATCTTTCGCAATCCTAGCGGGGACGTGTGTGACTATGAGCTCGATACGGTCACCTTCGGAGTCAACTGCGCGCCATTTCTCGCCATTCGCGTCCTAAAGCAACTCGCACAAGAAGTGCGTCCTAGGTTCCCAATGGCCAGCGACATCTTGGCCAATTATATGTACGTGGACGACGTTCTAGCCGGTGCCCATACCCAACCTCAGGCTATTTCCGCCATCGCCGAGCTGCGAGAAGCACTCGATTCCGCCGGCTTTCCACTCCGAAAATGGACAGCAAATCAGAAGGGCGTGCTGAGCGGGATACCTCCCGATCACTTGCTACGAACTGATTTCCTCGAGCTCGAAGAAAGCAGTATCGCCAAGACCTTAGGGATCCGATGGCAAGCCAGTGCCGACGAGTTTTTTTTCGTCCCTCCCGAATTAATCCATCGGGAGTCCTGCACGAAGCGCAATGTGCTGTCCCAAATTGCGAAGCTGTTCGATCCAGCGGGATGGCTTGCCCCCTTTGTCATCCAGGCTAAGATGTTCATGCAGGAAGTGTGGCTACGAGATCTAGGTTGGGATGATGACCTTCCTGGCGATCTTCGTCAAACCTGGGAGACCTTCTTGCAGAGTTTTTCGGCCATCCAGCAGATCCACATCCCAAGGTGGATACACGTCTGTCCGACTGCCAAGGTGCAGATCCATGGCTTTTCCGACGCGTCTCAGCGTGCCTACGGTGCGGCGATCTACGTCCGAGTGGAGCAGCCGCATGGCATTTTCTGCTCTCTCCTGACAGCTAAGACTCGCGTGGCCCCCGTGAAGACGATATCCTTGCCTCGACTCGAGCTGTGCGGAGCGGTCCTCCTGGCAGAGCTGTCTGCGGCCATCCTTCCATAGATGCCGCTAGACACTAGCCAGGTGTCCTTCTGGACCGACTCTACTATTGTGCTGGCCTGGCTGCACAAGCCAGCTTACGAGTGGACCACGTTCGTGGGCAATCGAGCTGCCAAGATAGCGCGCTGCAGCTCCGGCGAGCAATGGAGTCATGTTCGATCGGAGGACAATCCTGCCGACCTAGCCAGCCGAGGGCTAGGACCCAGCGACCTCGCGGAAAACATGTGGTGGCACGGTCCTGCCTGGCTGCGCGGTCCGCGGTCAGAGTGGCCATGTCCACCAGACTCATCCCCGGAGACTGATCTGGAGAAACGATCAGTCAAGGTGCTGCATGCGATTAGCACAGCCTCTGACATCATCAGCCGATTCTCGGATCTCGGACGCGCTTTGCGTGTGCTTACCTATGTCAATCGATTCATCCAACGATGCAGAGGAGAGTCAGTCCACAATTCCAAGGAGCCAAGCAGGGCAGAGATAGCGGCCGCACTGCAGTCCGTTACCACCGTTACGCAGGGCATGCACTATGCGGACGAGCATCGGTGCCTTGCAACCCAACGTCCTCTCCCTGCCTCGAGTTCCCTAGGGAATCTCAATCCATTCATTGACCAGAACGGTGTCATGCGAGCATGTGGCCGAGTCCAAGCCTCCGCTTCTATGTCCTACAACGAGAAGCATCCGATCCTACTGCCACCCGCATCCCTCCTCGTTCGCTGGTTGGTTCGCTTCACCCATCACATCGTCCTCCATGGTGGGAACCAACTGGTAATCCGCCTTCTCCGCGCAACGTACTGGATCCCTCGACTGCGCCACGTAGTGAAGGCGGTGATCCAATCCTGTAAGGTGTGCGTAGTCCATCGCAAGCGACTCCAAACCCAATTAATGGGTGACCTCCCGGCCGCGAGAGTCACATTCTCCAGGCCTTTCACATACACCGGAGTCGACTTCGCTGGGCCCTTCGACGTCAAAAGCTTCACCGGGCGCGCGTTCCGCATAACCAAAGGTTATGTGTGCGTGCTCGTGTGTTTCACCACGAAAGCCATCCACCTAGAGGCCACGTCGGACCTATCCACCGACACCTTCCTAGCCGCTTTCGCGCGTTTTGTCTCGAGACGAGGATGCCCTCACGAGGTCCAGTCTGATAACGGCAGGAATTTCGTCGGCGCGTCCCGTGCTCTGGCTGTAGACCTTCTCGAGGCCATTCGAACTCGGACTTCTGCGGTATACAGTCAGCAGGGCTTATCATGGCGATTCATCCCTCCAGGAGCCCCTCACATGGGTGGTCTGTGGGAAGCAGGCGTGAAGAGTTTCAAAACTCTGTTTCAACGGTCGATGTGTACGACCAAATATACATTGGAAGAGTTCTCCACCTTACTCTCCAAAATTGCTACTTGCCTTAATTCGCGACCGATCTCTCCCATGTCCGAGGATCCAAATGACCCGCTGGCCCTAAGCCCGGGTCACTTCCTGATCGGCGGGCCGCTACTCTCCGTGGCGGAACCCGAAATCAAAGAGAGCGCCTCCTCCATCCTGAACCGCTGGCAACATCTTAAGGCTCTAAACCAGCACTTCTGTTCGCGCTGGAAGACGGAGTACCTGCGAGAGTTGCACAAACGAACCAAATGGCAGCATCCAACAAGAGACCTAGAGGTGGGAGACCTCGTTGTTATCAAGGAGGATAACATCCCCTCTCACGAGTGGCGTCTCGGACGGGTACAGAAAACGTACCCTGGTCCCGATGGTAAAGTCCGTGTGATAGACCTTACCACGGTCCGAGGACTTATCAAAAGACCGATTACTAAGGTCGTCCTGCTGCCTATGGAATCGGATATCCAGTCCACCTACTCCCGCGTAGGGTCCGATCCATAAGAATCCGCCTTCTTCTCCTTAGGCTTAAGTAAAAGTAATCCATACAACTCTCCTGCACATAGATATTAATCCAAGCTTCCGATTTCCGCAGCCACATTCTCATCATGGCACCCCATCAGACCCAACGCAGAAGCACCGAGGAGCAAGCCCACGACAGCAGACGTACCCGAGGTACCATGTCCTACCGCTGCCGAGTCTGCCGAGGCGTCCATCCTCTACGGAAGTGCGGACGGTTCCTGCGGTTGAGCGCTGAAAAGCGTTTGCGGGCGGTACTTGTGAACAAGTACTGTTCCAACTGTCTTGCCCACGAACACTCTGGACGTGACTGCCGCAGTGGCGACCACTGCCGGCACTGCCGCGGAAACCACCACACGCTCCTGCACACTCCGGAAACAGCCGCACCGTCTGCACCAGCTACGACCCGACCGTCACGTGCAAAGACGACGTCCTCTGCCGCCCGCCGAACTCGTCTCCGGGTCGCAACCGCGGAACCCGAAGCTCCGCATCCGACGGCAGCGCCTTCCGCCTCCCGTCAATCTCGCACTCGGGCAGCAACGACTGCTCGACGAACTCCGCTCTCGAAGGCGTCGTCCGCGTCCTCCAGCCGACCTCCAACTCTGACCACACTTCTGCAGCACCGCAACCCTCAGGTGCTACCGACCGCAAGCGTCACCGTCGACAACGGAACCACCACGCATGTGACTAGGGCGCTGATCGATCCCTGCCGACCCATGTCCGGGATCACCGCGTCGCTCGCCAAGGCGTTCCATTTGCGCACGTCCATGATCGGGGACGAACAAGCCTGTGCAGCAGTGCTCCGGTCGCCGATGTCTCCGGACTTCCGGTTGGAGGTCGTGTTCCGAGTGGACCCGAAGCTTCCTATGCGCACTCCTTCCGCATCCATCTTTGGACTACCTGTACCAGTCTAAAAAATTAGACCTTCAGCTCCTTGGCTTACAAAACCACATCTCGACAGCGATTACAACCTTGAATGTACCGATTCACATACGCCATGATCGGAAGCAACTTCTGAAACGACGAGCATCTTCCAATCAGCTCGATGACTTTTCTTGTCTTCCGACTTTTCGATTTCTGGGTACAACTTACGCCAATACGAGAATAATGGTCACACTAAGTATGATCGATAGTCAGTCGAGAGCGTAAAAGAAAACGAAGCGTATGTAAGCAGAGTAGTAAACATTTTTGGTATTAACATTGAATATATTCCTAGGAAACAAAAAACACACATATACTCACGGCATTCAAGATTGTAGTTTTATACGCATAAAACGCTAAGGACTCAACATCTTTTATTTCGCTTCTTTGTCAATGACGGTAAAGCTTCTGGCACTTGCATGATCACGGCCGAACACGTGGTGCACGCAGAGTGAAGTACGAATTGGAGAAGCTACGGTACCCGCAAGGAGACGGACGAGACTCGCTCGTAGGTGGATAAGAAACGTAAAAACGTAAGCCAACGTGGGCGCGCACGGGAGGCAGGAGAAAAAGGCGCACAATTTTATGTATGTGTGCGTGATCGTGTACACATAGTCATCTCCCTCTAACCAACGAAGTTTTGGCTGACGAAATTGGACGCAAAATTCTGAAAATATAAATCTGGATGGTGGTTTTGTTTTGTGAGTACCTGTAGATTGTTGATTTGCGGCCCCTGAAGAATGGCCGATGTTCAACGAAGCCTTTGCTATGACCACTGCAGAGTACGGATACAGCGACAGGCAAAATTTGATACGCCTTAAAGGGCAAAGCTAGAGAGACAGTCGAGTGTTTGCTTATTCACAGTTCAATCGTTCCAAATATATTTGAGACACTCAAGCAAAATTTTGGTAGATCCGAGAATCTTGTAAAAAGTCAGATTACTTAGTCGCGTTAGAGAATTTCCAAGCATTCGCGAAGGTAGATTGGAACAATTGGTTCAGTAAAATTAGTAAAATCATTACAATGAAATTACAAAACTTGGCCTCATTTCTAGAAGCAAATTATTTCGTGCAAATGAAACGGAACCTGTAAAGGAGAAGGCATGCTCAGCCTGCCAGGGGAAACACGACTTGGACAACGGAGAAGCATTCGCGCAGATGGAGCTTCAGAATAAATGGCTGCATGTACGGGAAAGGAGACTATGCTTCAATTGTCTAAAATATGGCCATCGCAGTCAAAAATTGTAGAGGCAAAACCAATGTCGGCTAGATGGTTGTCTAAAACGTATTCACTGGCTGCGCCACGAAGAATTCGTTCAAAATCCAGACGAGGAAATAAAGTTTACAGGTACAGCGACTCATAAGGAGAACTCGATTATTTTGTTTAAGTACTGCCTGTCAAACTCCATGCTAACAACAAAATAGTGAGGTGCCATGCTTTCTTGGACGAAGGATCTGCGGTCACTCTCGTGAATGAAACCCTGGCAGACGAGCTGGGGTTGCATGGACCAAAGGAAAGCCTGACACTACAATGGTTTGAGGTCAACCGAATTAGCCAGTCGATTCAACATTGGAATATCTGATGAACGTGGTGACAAAGTTTACGAACTAAACGGAGTAAGGACTATAAAGGATCTACGGCTGCCGAAGCAGACTGTGAATAGGGTTGAGCTAAGTTCAAAATATCCACGCATAATCGGATTAGATAATCTACATTTGAAAGCTCCAAAGCAAATGAGATCTATGGGATATTGACCAACCTGGGCTGGGTTGTCTATGGAAAATGTCGCGATGAAAACAGACACATGAACCATGTAAAGGGTGTACATCTGGTTAGGCATGGTGACGAGCACATTGACCAATTGGTGCGAGACTACATCACTAACTCGGAAATGGATGTGCGAATCGTGAAGCACCATGTTGAAGGTCGACAAGCTGAGAGATCGAATCGACTGCTATCTGCCACGATAAAACGTATTGGTGACCGTTTTGAGACGGGACTACTATGGAAAGCGGATGACGTCGTTTTACCTTATAGCAAGAAAATGGCCTTAAAAAGACAACTCTCTTTGGAAAGAAAGTTCAAACATGACCCAGAGTACTATGAAAAATACTGCAACCTGATGGAATCATACGAAGAGAAGTCTTACATACGGAAACCGCTTAATCCACATGCAGGAGGGTGTTCGGAACGGTTGGTGCGAAGCGTGGAGAGGGCCATCGGACAAGCATTATTTGAGAAAAACTGAAAGAGGACATCCTATAAAGCCTTATGTGTAACGCTGAAAATATAGTCAATTCCAGACCGCTCACACACATTGCTCTGGATGATCCCGCTGACTACCCGATAACCCCACATCCACAAGAGAGCATAGGGCCCTAGTGGTGGCAAAAAGTTGCGTCGCTTTCGGATGCATGTGCGTCTTTTCGAAATATTCGATTGCTTTTGCTCATTTTTGCACTTTTCTGCCTATCAGCGCAACTATCATTACTAATGACAACAAAAAACAGCTGACCTACGAAAACAATTGTGCCGGCTAATAAATGTCCAAGGAAGGAAAAGGTAAATAAATTCATATAATATTTAAAACAAATAGTTTGAATCAATTCTGACATTAGATAGGAGATTTTTGTGGACACCTGTGTCCATACAGTCTCTGCTCGACCAATGGGAGGAGAACATACACTGACGAGCAAAACTGTAATTGATCATTTGATCAACCGTAAGAGAAATGCAATGGCAAAGAGTAAGACGAGTCAAATGTTACAGTTTTGCACTCTTAATGCCAAAGCTTCTTATTTAAGTTCCATAGCTTTTTTACCCTTAAAGTTTATTTGTTTTTATTTGCATCGCTGAGCTATGATCATTTCAAGTCAAATTTGCAATGCAATAAACATAGAGATCGAGAAAAAAAGAAAATAATTGAATTATTAATAGCAGGCGAATCTGTACGCAAAGTGGCTAACAAATTCGGTGTGAGCCATATGACTGTGCAGCGACTAAAAAAACATAGTCTAGGAAGCATTCCAGTAAGCCAAGGAGGTCGACCTAGAATTTAAAGCGACCGCGACACACCCCATGTTGCGAGAAGAAATGTATCATTTAAATTTAACCCTTTTTTGTATCCTATCAAAATTTGTAAGTGTGACCGAAGTCAACACATTTGATGGGCTTGTAGGATTAAGAGGAGTTGGCAGTCTCAAAGTAGATCTCACGGAAAAATGTGGTTTTAACGAAACCTTTGAATAAAAGTAAAATAAAAATAAGGAAATCAATCCGATTAGTTTTCAATAAAACAAACAGTGAACCTTGAATATACATATGTTTTGACGGCGACGACCAGAGGTACACGTACAAGGTTTATGCGACTGAAAATGGGGAATTTGGTCTTTCGAGCCGGATCAGTAACCCTCTGCCCTCTTTGTTAGGTGAATATATGCAATAACATGGTCCTTCGAAGCCCACGGAACGGCATATGGATTGCGTAAGACAGAAACGCAATTTCATCAGATGATGAAATAGACTTGTATGTATGTATTCAAAACTGATCCAAGACACACACACACACACGCACATCTACATGCATGCACTGACACTTTGACGACGACTAGTGTATGTGTACTGTATGAAGACAAACGTGCAACAGAAAGAGACGACTACTGCGTGTTTTTGGTAATTCTCCAGACAGGAGACGCAAATGGGAATACATACATAAAAACATAAAAACGAAATACGTGCCGAAAAGACTGGCGGTAAAAAGAAAATTGTGACGACATCTAAAATCAACAAATCTGTTCAAATTGACGAACAAAAGATCGTAGACAGCGATAATGGGACCAAAAAAGAAGATAATTCACACTCCTCATCCCGACAAGACACCACAAGTGGAAATGGACGCTACTATTAAGCCGAGGACAAGGTCAAATATAGCGGCATCAACACCGATGGCATCCAACGTAATCAAAAAGACTGCAGACAAGCAGTCCGAAGGAGGCCGATCACCACACACACGGCACATCATCTAAGGTGCAAAATCTGATGAAACAAATGGATTTAAATACAAAACAGCAGCAGCTTGCCCAGCAAATTGCGACACAGGAGCAGCAGCGCCGACAGCTGACACTTCAACAAAAACATCTGGACATGGAACAAGAGCTGCTTGAGATGCAGCTACAAGAAGAAGAAAAAGAAGAGGACATCGACCACGGCGACGACAATGATGGCAAGTACGCTGAGATGCGTACAAGTGAGTGGGTTAGCACGACACGTAAGCTTAAATTTGAGAATGAAAGTCTTAATAAGTCAGGAAATAATAGGGATGTGGAAACATTCATGGCAAGGCAGACAATAAAACAAGACCTGCCGACATTTGCAGGGGATCCATTAGAATGGCCCATATTTTATTCCGAATTTGAAAATAGTACAAGCGCCTGTAAATTTAGTAACTATGAAAACATAAGTCGTCTAAGAAAGGCATTGACAGGTCGCGCCAGAGAATGTGTACAATCTCTTCTATTACTACCAGATAATGTGTTAACGATAATAGAAATCTTAAAAGAGAGATTTGGTGACTCGAGTCATATTATCAGACAGCTGATTGATAAAATTAAGAATTTTCCATTTATAAAAGACGACAAATATGAACGACTAATCTCATTTTATGATATAATAACAAATCTAATTCATACATTGTTGTCCATCGAAGATTTAGATCATATTCGTAATCCGTTGTTACTTGACGAAATATTGGAAAAATTACCTATGTCACAGCGAATTGCATTTATGAAACACTTTCAAAAATCTAGATCAGCTGAGCCAAAAATAATAGTTTTTCAAGCATGGCTAAGTGAAACCATTAAGGCTGCAACCATGATAGGCCTGGGGCAGCATAAGTCCAAAGATAGTACTTTAACAGTTACAAATCCTTCAAATAATGCAACCAAAGAATTTAGAAAAGGATTCTGTAATTATTGTAAATCGACTGATCATTATGTTACGACATGTGGAAAATTTAAAGACTTACATATTGACAAACGATGGGAGCATGTGTCTCAGAATAGCTTGTGTATATCTTGTCTGGGTAAAAACCATTTGATGAAAGATTGCAAACGCAAAAAGCAATGCAGAATAAATAATTGCAGCTATTATCACAACAGTTTGCTACACAAAGATAAAGTTAACCGTCAAGACAATCAACGAGACAAGCCAAACTATAATGATCAGTTAAATACAAATACAGAAAGCAATTGTAATATTTATGAAGGGCAGACCAAAGTGTTGTTAAAAGTAGTACCTATTTGTTTGATAGGACCCAAAAAGACAATTGAGACGTATGCACTTCTTGACGAAGCATCGACTATTTCCTTGTTAGACGAACAAGTAGCCAATGACTTAGGACTCGATGGCCCAATCAGACCATTAAAGATGCAATGGACAAATAGCGAAGTCTACGAGCAGGAAGATTCAAAAATGGTTAGTGTGCAGATCAAGGGTAAAAGTCAAGGGGCTAAAACTTTCACGATGAGAAAAATTAAAACAGTCTCTAATCTAAACTTACCTTTACAAACGCTGAAAATAGACGACATGACCGACAATTTTAGATTTTTGAAGAACTTCATAGACTGTTCATACGAAAAGGCACATCCAAAAATGTTGATAGGACAGGACAACTGGTCTCTTATAATTTCACGAAAACTACATTACGAAGTTTTTAATGGACCAGTTGCGAGCAAAACCTTGCTGGGCTGGGTTATTCATGGAGTAGTATCACCAGAAAGGCAGAGAATTGAAACCAATTATTCTTTTCATATCAACAACAAAGTTTTAAAAGACCAGGAATGTGATGATTTGGATGTTTTACATAACCTCGTCAAATCTTACTGGTCAATCGAGAGCGAATTAGCTGTTCAGAACGACTATCCCTTGTCACTTGACGACAAAAGGTGCTTGGAAATTGTAGACAAATCTCTAAAGCGTGTAGAAGACAGATTTGAATGCGGTTTGTTTTGGAAACAAGAAGATATACGACTTCCAGAGAGTTACAACAATGCGTATTCTAGACTAGTGGCATGTGAAAGGAAAATTGACAAAAATCCTAAATATGGAAAGAAATATGAAGAAACAATTAAATCACATATCTTAAAAGGATACATCAAAAAATTAGACTCGTCTGAACTAGATATTCAGTCACCTCTGACTTATTATCTTCCCCATTTTGGCGTACAAAATGTAAATAAGCCAGATAAATTGAGAATTGTGTTCGACGCTGCTTCTAGGAGTCATGGGTATTGTCTTAATGATTTTTTGCTGTCAGGACCTGACCTTTACAATCAATTGTCATCTGTTCTCATGAACTTCCGTGAACACAAAATTGTTTTTGTCGGTGACATAAAAGAAATGTTTCTACAAATAAAAGTTCAGCAGGCAGATAGACCAGCCCAGAGAATTTTGTGGCGTGAAAATAGACGGAAAGGTACACCAGACGTGTATGAAATACAAGTTCTATTTTTTTGAGCTAAATGCAGTCCAAGTATTGCACAGCAAGTTAGGAATCGTAATGCATGCGACTTTAAGAAAGAATACCCTAAAGCCTGTCAAGACATAATAGAAAAACATTACATGGACGACTACTTGGGAGGAGCAGATGACATTTTAAGTGCCATACAACTGATTAAAGATGTTACATATGTACATCAACAAGGTGGGTTTGAAATGTGCAATTGGTATTCAAACTCTTCAGAGGTTTTAGACCATATAAACCCGACAAAATGCCAAAAAAGAGCGATACCTTCCAAAAAGATCATAAATTTAACAGAAGAGCGTGTCTTGGGCCTCATGTGGGATTATGAAAAAGACAGTCTTGCTTATAACTTAAATTTTACAAAAGCGCTTAGTGAACTTTTGAAATTGGAAAGGCGACCGACGAAACGTGAAGTACTTAAAATTACGATGTCAATTTTTGATCCGCTCGGATTTCTTTCCAATATGCTCATATCGAACAAAATACTGCTACAAGCAATCTGGGATAGTGGAATCAACTGGGACGATCCTATCATAGATGAACATTTTGACTTGTGGAAAGAGCTATGTAATTCGTTCGATGAAATTAGTAACTTCAGTGTACCAAGACTTATGACAAAACTTCCAATAAATGACTGTGAAGTACAATTGCATGTATTTTGCGTGTACTTGCATGTACTTGACGACAAAGTTGAATGCAGTTTAATAACTGCAAAATCACGTGTAGCACCACTCAAACCAATGTCAATTCCGCGGTTGGAACTACAAGGGGCTTTATTGGGAGCAAGAATGAGTAAAATAATTAAAGAAACGTTGAATTTGAAAATAGGCAGAACACATTTATGGACAGACTCGGAAATTGTTTTGTATTGGCTCAAGTCGAGTAGCAAACGATTCAAAACCTTTGTATCCCAACGCTTAGGAGAAATACAGGAGATATCAAATGTAGGAGATTGGAAGTATGTTCCCTCCAAATTAAACCCCGCAGATGAAGCAACTAAAATCACTAAAATAGATTTTACAAAAAACAAGTTGTGGTTGACAGGTCCACAGTTTTTATATAACGATAGTAATCACTGGCCAGTAGGAAAGATTTCAGTTGGGTCACAGGATATGACTTAAAAAAAAAAAAAACCATTGTTCTAAGCAAAGATCACCCGATCACGCATCTTTTAGTATACCATTATCATCAGAAAAATTGTCATATTGGTATAGAAACAGTCATATCAAATCTTAGACATAAATTTTGGATCACAAAGTGTCGAAGTACACTCAAAAAAAGTATACGGAATTGTCAGTATTGTAAAAACAAAAGAGGACAGCCACACAAATCAATAATAGGGAAACTACCAAAATGTAGAATAGAACCAACGGAGAGAGCATTTTTGAAAGTAGGCGTAGATTATTTTGGTCCGATAGAAATAACAGTAAACAGGAGTCATGTCAAGCGATATGGTGTAATATTTACATGCATGGCCTCTCGCGCCGTACATCTTTTGAAGTAGCCGAAGACCTTTCATGTAACGCATTCATGCATTTATTTCGTCAGTTTGGTTGTCGACGTGGTTTTCCAATTGAAATGTATTCGGATAACGGAACAAATTTTAAAAAGCAAGCAAAGAAATTCAAGATGTTTTAGCTGACTGGCCCAAAGATGAATTGTTGCAGTTTCTGACCACCAAAAAGTGTTCATGGTTTTTTAATCCACCCCTGAGTCCGCATATGGGAGGAGCCTGGGAAAGACTAATACAATCTGTAAAAAAGTATTTATGCTTTCTACTGAAAGAAAGATATCCTAAAGAATACACATTGAAAACATTGTTTTGTGAAATCGAGCATATGATTAATAGCCGACCACTGTTGTACGTACCATCTGACTCCATGGATTCGGTACCATTGACTCCAAATGACATTTTAATTGGACCCGACTTTAGGGACTCATTTTATTCAACAGCAACTGATGGAGATTTGAAAGTGTTAAATATGTGGAAGGCGTCTCAAAGACTGGCCGACATATTTTGGTTAAAATGGAGAAAAGAATATAGACAATACCTTTTATATAGTCGTAAATGGACAAAAGAACAAAGTATGTTAAAAGAAGGCGACGTTGTTTTGATAACAGATTCTGATTTACCCAGAAATATTTGGCCTAAGGGCATTATTGTAAAGACATATCAAGCAAATGATGGATGCGTTCGTATTGTAGATGTTAAGATAAAAGATAAAGTGTTTAAGCGACCTATAGTAAAGTTAATCAAGTTAGATGTTAAGACGAATGTATAATCAGACATATTAAGTATTGCTGCTATAAATCATGGATTAGTTATCTGCTGCAATACTTGGGAGGAGAATGTTGCGAGAAGAAATGTATCATTTAAATTTAACCCTTTTTTGTATCCATCAAAATTTGTAAGTGTGACCGAAGTCAACATATTTGATGGGATTGTAGGATTAAGAGGAGTTGGCAGTCTCAAAGTAGATCTCACGGAAAAATGTGGTTTTGACGAAACCTTTGAATAAAAGAAAAATAAAAATAAGGAATATCAATCCGATTAGTTTCAATAAAGCAAATAGTGAACCTTGAATATACATACATATGTCTGAAGGCGACGACCAGAGGTACACGTAAAGGGTTTATGCGACTGAAAATGGGCAATTTGGTCTTTCGAGCCGGATTAGTAACCCTCTGCCTCTTTGTTAGGTGAATATATGCAATAA